>JAHZMX010004962.1:0-25210 GCA_027743895.1 Seira musarum
GCCAAAAACAGCATTTAACCCTTTACTCAGCTACGTCCTTATCGCTGTTTTAACTGCACTAGTTGACCGTACCAAACGCCTGCATTTGACAAATAATAACACCAATGAAAACTATGAAAATTATAAAAATTCGTCTTTTTTGTACGCGTACTTTTAAATGTGACGAAAGTGTATGAAAAAAGATGTCGTCATCATCATTTAAACATTGAAACGGACTTTTAAAAGTTTCAGGAAGTTTGTTAATAGGTGTCACATGCAGTATCTGCATATCTGCAGGTTTGTTTCCATTTATAAAGAAGAAGCAGATATCCCATCGTAAAGGTCGTCGCGTTGAAAAAATGGTTTCATGCGAATAAATAAATAAATAAACCAAAATCCTACAACATAGTCTAGGCAGTTTCAAAACCAAGGGAAAAGAAGTAAAATGAATGACTCCTTCATTCAGACTCGCAATGAATTGGCATTTATTTAAGAATTTCCCATATTTGTGAAAACACACAGATATTGCTTTTTACATTCGAAAGGTTAAGAAGGAGTCAGCCGCGGACTATCAACTTAACTCAACTCTGTTCAACATATTTTTGTGTTAAAAACTGTCGTTTTTTGTATCATCAGCAGCACTACACCATAAGATTCTAGTGTAAAAAGTGTAAGCAGCTTCCACTCCTCCACTGAAAACCTCATTCTTAAAAAAAGGCAAGGCTTAATATTTTTTCAGTGACAAAAAGAAATCTTGTTGGGTATTTCAAAACATTCTAAACTACGTCATCTCATCCTTCCCCATTTCACTTTGGAATGAATAAGAAAATTCATAATATTTTATTTACAAAGAGCCCTTTTCAACGGGAAAGTGAAATGAGAATCTTCCTTTCTTTTCAGGAGAGGAAAGGAGAGAAATAGCAAGCGTCAACGAAACGCGATATTGTAAAAACGGCTTAGGCTGCACTGCATACACTTGTGCAAAACATTTTTTATTTGCTTTAGAAAGATGGATGTAATGACGCGGATGAAGCCGAAACTTCTTCCATATGCATGCCTGCATCTCATGAATGTCTAAAACGGAGTGTTGGAATCCAGCTTTGGGAAACTCATTATGACGGCGATGGGTGCGATGTGCCTGAACTAGAGTCAGAGGGAATCCATGAGATTAAATCATGAAGCGTTGAAACTCAATTTGAGATCAATTCTGTCCTTCACTGGAAACCAAGGTCATTTTCATTGAAATAACACCGAACCCGAACAGAACAAGGCAATAAATGCAGAGATGTTTTTAATGATGCCTTGCGTTTTACAAAGTAATTAGCACGTCCTTCATAATGAGATTATTTCACAGTAAATCATTTTCTGATGATACATTATGCACAAAAGAGTTTTTACAGATGAACTGAAGCTTGGACATTGAATAATATTGTTAAAGACTCATGCTCAACAGACTTTGACCATTGCAAATTAGGATTCAAATTAAAATTTTTATACTCAAAACGATTTATACTACTACCTTTCTATGACAGAAATTTCTAGAGTTGAGCATTAAAAACGATGATTCATAGATACAAATAAGGTGGAAATGCCAAAGGATATGCGGAAATAGATGTAAAATTTCGACACAAAATAACCATCTACTAAAATAAATACGGATATTGGATTGGAATAAAACTCTTGAAAAAATAAGTAAAACAGTGTAGAGGATTTGACTGGTTGACAAACAAATCGGAAAAAAAGCCACTTAAAAAGCTTACTAAATGATACGATGTGTATATATGGTCTTTTGACTTTTTGCCAATTTATTTCCATGCAAAAAACAAGGAATGTGGTCGACACACAACACAACGCACACAAAGTTTATTAAGCATTACACTTAATCTTTTCAAAAGCTATCAATTCAATTACTAGATTAGAGCAAACGAATGGTCCAGTATTTTCTATTCAATTTAAATTCAAAGTGCCATTTTTACTTATGTGATATGATACACAATGCATACGTCACGCACTGCGACTGTGGCAATGTTTTTTGAATACTGATCGTGAGCGTGAAATCTCGAATGGTATTACTTATATTTAACAGATGAATCGACGCGAACTTAGTTTTTTGCGTTTTTTTTCTTCCTAACTAAAAAACATGCATGTACAATGACAAAAACAACAACCAAGCATAGTAGAATAGCACATAAATATCAAAATTGATTACGATTGCACAACAAAAGGTTACAAACGCAGTTTGTTTTTCAAACGAGCCGAATCTGAAGGAGTTTGAAATGGAAATGGAATGCAATATATCGGTGAGTTATGCAATACGTTAAAAATACATACACTTGAGGGTTGCTGGAGTGGATATTATCGTACTTTTCTGGCTTATTTGAGAAGTGGTGAGGTGGATTCGTTCGTGTGATGCGATGTGTAGTGTTTATAGTAGGTATTATGCATGAATTAAGAACGCTGATGAGCAACATTGCCACTGCCACCTCAGTGTTTTCATTTTTTATGCCATATTTATGTAGCTGAGCTCTCTCAGCAAATATTGATTTTTGGTCTGTCCGTCTGTCTATCTGTTTACACAGACGACTATTCCTGATAGGCCAGCGTATTGACCTCAAACTGGAACATAGTTTGCTTCGGTGAGAATGACACTTCCAACTTTTCAGCAAAATCGGTTCACTACTGACTGCACTGCAAGGTTAGCGTTGGGAACTATTTTTGCTATATCCTGTTCCACAGCTGCTAGGAAATGCGCTGGGCTGTAGTATTTCAAATTTTTTTAATTTGCAAATGCTTGTTACTTTGGCAAATCTTAATTATCTTCAGCTACGTCACCACTGCTGATCTGATGATTGAGCTTTTTTGTATAAGATTACCTCGGCGATCTAAACGAAAGCACATGAAAGAGTGACAGAATAGGGGTTTATAAGATTCTTAAGTGTGATTTCAATATAGCCATTATCTGTTATGTCCGTCAATCTATTTCACGAACAGAAAAGAAAAAAATACACACAAAACTTATTAAAAAACCTTTGTCGCTACAATGTACACCTATCATCAACAAAGAGTGTAAAAGTGTGCACTATATCTTGGTAGGATTTTTCGAGTAATCTCTCTTAATTAATTTTGAGAATTTGGGAATTTAAAAAAAATTAATATAATGAATTCGCGTTAAAAATCTGTACTCAACGTCTTGTTGTCAGACACATCTATGCAAACAGAAAACAAGCACGATTTATGAAATTGTTGTAACTGTTTAGCTAATATAGGGAAATTTCTCTCAGTTTCACACGAAGCACCAATTTTGATGCAATGGGAAATTAGAAATGGATTGCAAACTAATATTCCTGACTCCAACTGCTTTATCTTCAATACTTCTGTTAGTTTTGACGCCGATCCACTCTTTTGGGAATTAACTTATCTTCAACCGTATCCATCGCCGTTTTTTAATAAAAAACTTCTCGGATATTTAACTGTACTTACTCTAGGAGGAACGGTGGTGAAAAATGGAGGGAAATTACAAAATACAATGAATCAATTGGGTAACCTATTATATTCGTATTTAGGAACTAATTGTTTTGAATTGTACTTATTACCCCAAATTGTTTACGCACACTATCATACACCAACTAAATCTGTACTTAAATTTACAAAAAGTATAAATATATCTTTGCCTGGGTTTATTTATTTAAAAACGCAGCATCTATTACAACTGTAAGTAATTGAATTTGTGGTTGGAATGGATGGCGAAAAAGAGTACACAAGCCAGGATTCCGCAATTGCTAGAAGAGGTCACTTTGGAAAGTCAAATGAGCATCACATATCACGTCATAATCATTTTCAATTACATGCATAGGTAGCTAAGTTTCGCTGGCTGTTAACTTAAAGTAGCGATGAGATGTGTACCATTTCTCCTCTACGTTAGAACTTCGCTCCGGCTGCATTAAATAGCAAAAGTATGTCACAATACAACTTTATGCCTGCGCATCAAAATGATTCAGTCATCCTCATAAAATATTTAAGGTATGAAGTTCATTGAAACGAAAAGTGTAAACGTATTCCAAGTCACATAATGCGCTTACACCCTGTCAACTGCTGGAACGCATAAATGTCACGATTCTTGACTATGACATGAAGCTTCTCCATAATACGAGTAAAAAATACATTACATAGAGACTATCGACCGGCACTCAAAAGTTTGTATTTACTCACGAATTAGATGCAATGCCTTTTTGAGCAGCCAGTATAGCAGCAGCAGCTTACCTTTTTTGCTTATCTCTCCTGGACTGGACTTGCACTGGACAAAATTGAATGTACTGAGGAAGCTTAAAATACCGTCAGTTGCTAACAGGGAATAGGAACTATTTCCAGGCAGTAACGGACTAATTTATTCCTGATTGCTGCTGCTCTATCAACTAAATAGAAATCTTCCAGATTTTCTCCCGCTTTTCAGAAATAATGCTTCACGTTACCCAGAAGTCTCTCCATATTTGTCGACTTAACAACAGAAAAAGATTCATTGTTTCAACTATTTATGTAGTTCGATATATCGAGCTTTAACATAAAAAACACAGGGAATGGAATTTACCTCATTTTTGATAAAAGCTGATTGAGATACGAATTTCAGTTTGACATGGTTTTCGTTTGAAATTGTTTACATACAATGAACATGTCGTTACATGGCGTGTCTTCATTGGGAGTCTATTTTTAGATTTGCTCTTAGGCATTTTTAACCCTCTCTTGTTTATCTGGAGAAAATGTGGCTCCATGTATGAACGAAGTCACGTAATTATACCGGCTAAAAATAAATATACATATATTGTGACGATGATCATGATCATCATCACGTTTTCTTTATCTTAAGAGTTGAGTAGATGTAGATATTCAATCACTCAGACATACAATTAGACAAGACAGTCTTTAAAGTGTAATTAGTGGTTATCTATCTATCTACTTAAACTGTTTGGGTAAATTAACAAAAACCTATTGAAGGTTTCTGTTTGGTAAAATGAGGTTGGATTTGTTCGGTCAATGACTTGAAAATGGATATGTGAAATTGGCTATTTTTGTGACTCAATAAAAAAGTCATAATTACACGACGAAAAAGCGTCCATTTAGGTACATGCATTATTATTCCGTGTTCACAACGATATCCAAAGCGGAGGTGAGTACAGTTTGAATATTGATTTCTAGTAAAAATGGATTCCCCACCTTCACCAGATTCTACACTGGCAACAAAGAAAAGAAGGAAATTGTTGTTTCATTTGGGAAAACATAAAAAACCAAAGTAAAGGAATGTAAGTGTGTGTGGGTATGGGTGCTGCTCTGGTACTTATGAATGTAATAACAATAATCCATTCATCCAATAAAGCGGTGAGGACAGGAAGCTCATGACACTACAAAAGTATTTTCAATTTTGTCACTCAAAAACACTTTCCTTCCGGCGACATGGGCGATGGAATAAAGATGGCTATTTTTGTCAAAGAAAAAATATTACATTTCGTGATGTATCCTTCCTGTTCTCTATGTTTGAAGAAAGGCAAAGCACAGGACAAAGTATAACACCATTGTTACTTAGGTGTTCCGTGTCAGAGTGTGCTTACAGTTTGTCTGCTGCCTCTCATTTCATTTATGTACTTATTTTTCAGAGAAAGAACTACATTAGGAACAATAACAAGCCCACAATTTAATGCTCAAAAATTTACTCGGCAACCAAATTACAATACGACAAAATACGTGATATATTCAAGATGACAATAAAATATTCAATCAAATTTATTAAACAAATCAAATTATTAGTTCTAAACTTCTACCGAAATAAAATGAAGAAAATTTAATAGTTACCTACTCAAACTAAATTGTGTTACGTAGACAGCGGTGAAAACTAAAACGGCAAGTTTGAAACATTGAAATGATGCATGTATTCACTTTTAATGAACAAGTACGTATCAAAAGAGCATTTTGGAAATATGTAGATGTGTCTACAAATAGGCAGTAACAAGTAAACCGATGCCGTTAAATGCGCTTTTATTTTTCGACTGTTGATACTGTTATTTTTGCCAATACTATTAAGTACGAATTCTAATGAAGAGTAAACACCTTGTCGTGCGCATGTTTCTTAAACATTTATTGATGCAATCGATTTGCATTTGACAAAGACTTTATAACAACAAGCCACATATGCCACAAGGAAATCTTTTTATTTTTGAACAAGAACTAAAGCAGACACTTTTTAGTAGTTTTTAGTTCTTCCTTTAGCTACACAGCACCCAATTTTTCCTGATTCCAACTTTTTTAGGAAGCCAAATAAATCTATTTGAATCCAATTCTATGGAAAAGCCACAGTGAAAAAAAGGAAGAGCATGTTTTATAGAGACAGTAAATTGTAAATTGCACAAAATGTTCTCCAGCTCATGTTTAGAAATGTCGGTCTCTACTCTTCCTCCCTGCAGCACATTTTTCTTTCTGGAGTGGTCGGCTACTGTATTTGCTCTAATTCTGATTGCAGACTGTAAATCGGAAAATATTGGGGGTTTCAATGGCTTGGTGAAATAAAGAAGAATGCATCCCTTTTGCTTTGCTAAATGCCAACTAAAACTGCATGCAACCTAGAACCAGAAACAAGTTTGTACTTTCGTAAACAAAAAAAAATTACAATTTAAGTAAAAGCGGGAATACGAAGGAAAAAATGACGTACATAAGTATATAGAGCACTTCTCCGGTATAAGAATGAAAGTGGTATTTTCGATTAGAGGTATGCATTTTCTTTCCTCCTAAAAACCGATTTCTAAGCTGGTGATGTAGAGACTTACAGAAGTGTTTTACATTGTTGCATTTTGGTAGAAAAAAAGTGAAAAGCCATAAATGCCCTTTTCCTCAGAGTACAATTACAGTCACAGCACAACCGCCGCAACAGAACTGACTATGCCTAAGCCGAAACTTCAATCCACAAAGACGGATGGATAACAGAGCTAATGCAATACTTTTCTTATCATTTCACACTTTCCAGGGTAGAAAAAGAAAGGAAAAGTGACTACAAAAGAAGTGGAGTGGAGGCGATGATGATGATGATGCCCATGTTGATGAAGATGATGATTATGAAGCCGTACCTTTTCTTTCTTCTTTTTCCGTCCTCAATAATGTTTGTTTTAGTGTACATAACATAACATAACGCCATTCATTCCACACCGTAGACATTCATCATCAACATAATAGAGAAAAAAGGAAAGAACAGAGGCCGAATAAAAAAAGGAAGTGAGGTGAAGCCAGAGCTCTTCTCACTTTATCCATTTTTTCCTGTTTTTGGGTGGGGTCCAAGATTTTCTTCCTACCACTTCTACTACGGCTTAATCCCCAGAAGCTGAGGAAGTCAAGTGAGCCTTCGTTTCTCAGAATTCTTCTTTTTTTTGCAAGAAGTTTGTAGTTGTAGATGTAGCAGTGTTAAAGAGAAAATGCGGTTCTATTAAAAAGGAATGAATAAGAATAAGCACACGTGTATACTCACCTATTCGTTACCTGCTCTACTACTCCTATATATGTTGCTTCAAACTTGTCAGCATGAATATCATCGTCATTTCTTCCTTGTCTGCTTAAATTAAAACTTGAATGTATCTCTAGACTACCTTCTGATCGTTATCGTAATCATGATTACAATTTACAATACACCAATTTTTCAATTAGAAAATTTAATTTAGCTTTTATGTTGCAGGTGTGCATATTTTCCTTCTCTGTCATAATCAAGCAGTGTCAGATTCTATGACATGAAAAAGGATTATCTTTGAATAGGATGTATGACATGCTACTTAAAAGTGCTTTGTAAAACATGAATTTTACATTATGCTTTCCTTTTGCAGAGAGATTTCACTTTGGGAAACTCCATAATGTCAAGTGAAAGTGAAAATGGCATTCATTTATCCACCTTTTTACTTTTTAGCAAGACATGTCAAAACCAATTTATCTAAAAAGCTCGATATAATGTACGAGTTTCGGAGAAAAAAACTTTATGATAGCTTTAACAAAGCTAAAGTATATACTCCAGTCAAACTGACTGTAAGTTTCCAATTTCAATCTCAAACCTAATCATTGTCAAAGTGCTGAAGTAACAGTAACCGTGATAATTTGTCATATAGCATCAAATGGTCAGGCAATATTCCTAATCTTCCGTTTTAAAGGTATTGCAAGTAAGAAACTAAAATTGCTCGAATCATTGAAGTAGGGTTTGCGTATGCAGCAGAGGAAAATACGGCCTTTCTTTGATATGACAAAAATCTGTCTTATCAATTTATGTTATATCGAGATCAGACTGTAACGAAATTAAGACCACCATGAAGAACAAACCAAACCACCTTCGGGAATAGAAATAAGGGATATCTAAATGATTGGACGTCGACAAAAAGGGAGAAAAAGCTCAGTTCCGATCAAATCAAAGGAAATCAAATCAGATCGGACGCGGACTTTTTCTCGTCATCACGAACAGTGGACGATGGCACGCAAGTCGTGAGTTGTAAGATAGATAGAGAAAGGAAACGCACGATACAAACTTTTTCGTGTGGAACATCCACATTTAATTCAGTCGAATCGAATTGCATTCTGCAAAGAGAAAGGAAGTCAAGTCAGTTCAAGTTAGCCAACTTTTACATCACGCCAAGTAAAATCACATGACTAGAAGAATTTCGGAATGACTGTTGGCCGAACCATAATATAAGAGGAGCAACAGCAATGCCCGAAATAGCATCACAAGATTATCACAAATTTGCACAATGGTGACGTGTTGTAATGTCTCTTACAGGTTCTACCAATATGAGTAACTGTGATTGGTTTCATTAGAAGCAGGATACCTACAACTTTCCTCTGTTCTCCTTTACATTAAAAAAAATTCTATTACGTTTCTGTTATAATTATAACTATAACGTAGACATTTATTGAAGCGTCAAGTAATTTGACAGACCATTTTGAAATGTTAAATTTTCTATAATAGTAGTACTTATATAGTATTTGTGCAAATATTCATAATTTTATGGATACTTTTCCCCAGATTTGTCCAGTATATTATGAGTCAAATTCAAGAGTAGACGTGGTATGGAGGTCTATATACTTTTTGTTGTATGCCATGTCATGTCATGCCAGAGAGAGACAATGCCCCACAAACTTTGTTTCCTCCAAATGGAGAAAGTTGATTACTCACGATAGGTACACAGAAGCGGTTTACTTTTCATCAACTATGCCCAATTTTCTGGTCTATGTCGAGACAAGTTCTTTGATATTAAACCTCAAATATTAAAAAAAATGTGACTTGCTTGATTTGGAAAAAATACGCTTCCCAGCTACTTGGCTGAGTTATATTCATACAGGGAATCAAACAATTTTTAAAATTTGGAAGGTAAGGCCAATGAAAAGGTTCTTGACTCAAAGCTTGATAGATGAGCTCTACAAAAAGGTAAAGAAGCTTCATGACATTCGAGCTAGCTGATATCCACAACGCGACAATGTAATACCTCCTTCATAAATATTCGAGACATAGTGGTCTGGTCTATTATAAAAAAATAACAAAGAAATTGCTTTACTTTCACTCTTATATCTTTGTCCACATGATAATAGTCATTCTGGTTGGGTGAGTTTGTAAAAGTGGATTGGAATATCTACATTTTGTAACTATAGGACGAAGAAAAGGAAGAGAGGAGGGCAATAACATTTTGTTACGCAGTCAGAGTCATAGCCATAGCCATAGGCTGAAGTCGACGCAGCGTTGTAACTAAATTGTTAGCGCTACATTTTTCCTAGAATAAAAATCGCTTCACGGTCTTCAAGCTATCGCTGCTGTTGTTGGAAACGAAAAAGGTTTTTTTGAGTTGCGAATGCTTGCTCTGTGCTGATCGTGAAAGGGAACGGAAAAATGTAATACTTAATACTATAGTAATGTAATCAGTAAAAGCAGGAGTGTTGGTATAGATCTTTTTCCCTTCAAAAGGTCGAGGAGCCACAATACTCTGCACGACTTATTTTCAAAAGAAATACATTTGAGTTGCTGATAGTGCTGCAAAATAAATTTGTGGACGACCTGAATTTAATAGATTTCATGTTTATGTAACACAATGCAATTGCATATGACACGTTTTACTACACTTTAATGCAGTTAATTATTGATCAAATTTCTTAACCCAGATTGAAAATTACTATTTTAATTTTATGAAAACCAATAGCAATGCAATAAATGATGTTTTTTCACTACGCATTTCCTTAAGTAGTTTGTGAACACCATCCACAAATCTTATGAGCTTTTTCTCTGTTTTATAGTTTCATGCGAAAATAAATTAAATTATCAAGTTTTTATGGATTACTCTCCCGCTTTCGCTTTTTGTCGGTTCTAATTTGATTTTGGAAAATTCATTTACCAGGTCTTCACATAGTGAGTCACATTTTAAATAATGTTAACAATAATTAAGTCGAATGTGGCTGTTTCAATATTAGGAAGCCGGTAGAACGTAAAATGATTTTCATATTGAAACTTGTAAGACTATGAACTTTTGATCTGTAAAAGGGCTTCGGAACGACATTTGGCCGTTATGCAACATTTACCAGGTCTTCACATAGTGAGTCACATTTTAAATAATGTTAACAATAATTAAGTCGAATGTGGCTGTTTCAATATTAGGAAGTCGGTAGAACGTAAAATGATTTTCATATTGAAACTTGTAAGACTATGAACTTTTGATCTGTAAAAGGGCTTCGGAATGACATTTGGCCGTTATGCATGAATAACGAATCCCGCCTCAAATTTAATACGGATTTATTGAATTTCTATTGTAAATTGCCGCTTGTCGCTCCCATGGTTCCATTCAATTTCCACTCCCTTCCAATTCGATTAATATTCGCGAAGAAAGGAATTGAATTGGAGTGAAGAACCATCGAACGGAACTCCGAACCAAGGCTGAATATAATGATATGATGATTTCATACAATAGGATGAAAATTTTAAAACGAGATTTAAAAGAAATGAAATACAACTATGCAAAATGTATTGAAACCTGAACTACCTGATCCGAAAACGTTTCCTATTATTTCCTTTGCTTCCACTAGAATTTTGCTCCAATAAAAAATGCATAGCGAAGATTGAATATACATGTATTCAGCATCAAATTACAGTATTTTTTTTAATGGGGTTGGTTCAGCTCAAGTGGAAGTAGGAAGTGGAACAATATACACTGTATTCGTTGTTATAAAGTTGGAATCCCATTGCAAATTCTTATATTTTTTCAACTAAGATTACATTGACATTATTTAAAATCCAGCATATATACGTTTTATTTAATAAATAATCATTTTGAGTTAGATGCTCTAACTTTCAGTTCTAAACCCTCGACTTTTTTCTTGAAAGCACACATTCTTTTTAACGTCCCACCACGTAATAGAACAAATCCGTTATTTTTGATAGAGCATAATAACTATCGACTAGCGTTTCATCGGATAAATTACATGGCATTAAGGTGGAAAAGGAATTGGTAGTGATGATGATAAAGCTGTCAATTCATTTTTCTGCTCCATCCGTACTTGAAAATGGTGAAAGAGAAGGAAGCCATGTCATGCTTGAGAAAAGCTGTGGGGTTTCCTTGTCCTAAAAAAGAAACTTTATAAACGGGAGAGTGATCAAAGGCAAGCGAAATGAAATATTTCGAGTGGCTTGGTTTGGTTTGGCTTGAACTCCCTTATCCAATTCCATACCATTCCACACGCTAAAGGATGTTTACCCTCCATGGGGTATTCTGATATCCAGCACTAGCTTCCTCATTTTCAAGAACGTAGTTGGCAGATTGTGCAGACTGGAAGAAAGTGCGAAAACACACTCGCAAAGACTTGCTTCTAGAGCTTTTGTCCTGTTCTGACACGGAGAAAAAAGTCTTTTCTCTAGGAAGCTTGCTTGCTCACGATTCACATGACTTGGGCTATGACTATGAATGAAAAGGACTATGACTTTTTTTGCGATTGGCTTGCTTTTATAGACACTTGTGCGCCCTATAAACTCTTTCTCTTGGAGTGTGTGACAGGAAACAGGCAAGGAAATGGTGGGGAAGGACAAGATACATAGGGAAAAAGTTTTCTCCTCGGCCTCGAAAGGAAATTTTCATGAGGAAAGTTTCTCAAATATTGTATTATTATGATATGATGATCGTGAATAGTGATCATCATTTCCTTTGTGTAAATGAATGGAAAGATGAAATGAATGGATAAATAGGAAACAATAACGACCACTATATTTGTTTAGACGCGCCAAACACTCACTTTATGAAGAGATCGTTTTAGCAAAATGATGAACATTCATGGGCATTGCAAATTGCAATTGCATTATAAAAATAAAACTCAGCTCCAGCAAAAAAGGCGGTTATTGTATGCAACAAGCAAAAGCAGCAACTTAAAGCGGATTTGTTTTTGGCAAAATAGGTAATAAAATTTTGCTTACCTTTTCTGAATGGAGTGTGGTTGGGCTGAGCTTGTTGGACTCTGAGTCCGACATCCCCGCACCTTCCTCGTAAATCGTTTGAGACTGAATTTTGAAAAATTTTAAGGAGACAACAATCTCCTTTGAAACGATCAGTAATCAAGAAAAAACTTGAACAACTTCAGAACAAAGCAGTGATCAATAAGCGCAATCGCCAACTTCTTTTTAGGAAATTTTTACGAATGACAAGATGGAAATTCACAGCGAGTTGCGGTGATGACAACAACGTTCTGCCAGGCCAGGACAGAGATACCAACGAAGAATTTGTTTAGCTCCGTTAAGATCGCTCGCACAAATGATTTCCTTTTAAGTGGGAAGACTGAACGAAACGAAACAAAAACATAGAAAAAGTGCTCACGCGATCCAACGATAGAGACGTAGTAAAGCAAGCAGCGAGAGGGAGGAAAGGTGAAAGTCGTGAGTATTCGGAATGCATGCGAACTGCGTCGTCCCATCCATATCACATCACATCACATGCAAGTCGTCACAAGCAAAAAAAAAGTGGTTTAGCTTTGGCTTAGCTTGGTTTTGCATTTGCTTCTCTTAGCTTATTCTGAATTTCACAGTCTCATTCAAGATCTCTTCAGAAGAGAATAAGTGCTTTCACCAACCTAAGCCAAACCAACTTGAAAATCACTTTTTGGGAGAATGCGTTTTCAGTTATTCCAATGTACGTGTTCAAGTTACTTTTCCATTGAAAGTGGAAGACAAGAGGTACCTCACTTTAATCTTCGATTTCATGACAAAAAACTTTGTTTACTAGATTGAGAAAAATGATTACCTATGCTTACTATACTTACTTACCTGAATACATGTTGAGTTATTTCATGGATGGGGAAAGACGCAATTTTGATTTTTAATGATAACTTTTTCCTGTGGTAGAATGACCTTTGCTCATGCTTTATTTCATCATCATTCTACCTCCTCAACTTACCAAATCCCCATTGTGTTCCTACCCTTACATACTCTATTCTGCTTGATAATCACAGCCAAACGCAACCGTAATGACAACCACCAATATTGGATAAAGTAGTAACGGAATAATTAACGAAAACATCGAATTAGCTGAGATTTTTAGATCATCTAAGAACTACATTCACAAAAAGTTTTACCCGTCATATCGCTGGGAATTTCTATTTTCTTAAATTGTAATCTTCGAAAGCTGTTAAGGAAATCCAAAATTGTCGGCAATTTGAGCATAATGCAAACTCTGGCTTACCGATACGATAATTGGTTTGCTATATTGCAGACCATTTCTTTTCTTTAATATTAATTTTCAATAGAGTTCTTCTTGCCATCTATGATCCACTGCAAGGGTTACTTTCTCTTGGTTTTTGTTAGTTTCTTCATTACAGAGCTAAGCAATAGATACCATTCGCTGGCTAGAATCAATAGGAAGAGCTGGAAAAGTGAAACAGAAGCCTGTATGGAAAAAAGAGCAAATATTGCATGTTTCGAAGCTTTGGTAAAAATGTGTGTTCCTTCCTACACTTGACTAACTGAATTTAATTCAAATGTTTGTAATAGATAACAGCTTTAGCCATGCTTATAGTCAAACTTGTTCCCATTTTTCCACACAAAAGACCTATTATTCCTCCTTTGTAAAGAGTGACAGGAAAAGGAAGCCACTTAACTTTATGATTTTTACCTGACGTCTCTCCCTAAATTATTCATGATGGAAAAGCCTTCATAAAAAATCAATCGATTCGCATGACCAGCTAAGTTATCCAAGCATCCAATAAAATGCATTTTTTTTCTTTTCTCTGCCTATAATTCCACTGCTACGAACCTGTTTAAATGTCTAAACGTATCTTATTTTGATGAATTTGAATGTTGCTAATTGAAAAACCTTCTTCACACATTTCTAATCTGACGCTGCTGGGTCAATATGCATAAGTCTAGTGAAGGCATTATTGAGTCCAGTACTTAATTTTTATCTAGAAAATGTTCTGATTCCTTTTAATTTTTCAGCTCAGTTCAACTGTCGACCTTCAAAGAACTCTCGATAAAACGAGCAGAGCAGAGAAAAAGCTCTTCTGCTTGAAGTACCTATTACAAAATGACTTTAATTACATAGCCAACTGGATTGAACTAAGCAATAGAAAAGTGGACACTGACATGATGAGTTAGTATAAACACTTTTAGCCAGGTGTGCATTTTGTCACTCATTATTTGCATGAAAATTTCCAAAAAGTTGAGTAAGTCAGAGAAAGCATTACAAGAGAAGCTCTCAAAGTGGAAAAGGAGTTAGAATCATATGGTCATGATAAGATTAGCCCGTGATAAAAGTCGAGATTCCTAATTTGAAATTTAATTTTTACAATTCATAATTAGTTAAAAAATACTATGCATTTTTATTGAATTAAACATTTCGAAAACAGTATAAATCAATAGAGAAGATAAAGTTTGGATTCCACAAATTTCAAGGCGTATTACTTATCTATATCTATGACAATTGCTTAGACGGAAGCGGAGAATTTAGCTTCTCTCGTTAAATCAAACTGATGGCTACACCTAAGCTGTTCCTAAGCTTACGAAACCTTCTCACATGCAAGAAGCATTCTTTCTCTCGTCGTTGACAGCGCTTTACTTGGACGAATATTCAATGAATACCATTGCAAGGAAAAGTTCCAAAAAATACATATAACGTGTCTTGGCTTCTTTTTATTGGGAAAAGGTATTTCGTGTTCGATTGTGATTCGAAAAGCACTTTTTTCTCCTGTCATTCCTTAAACTCAAACGTGCACACATTAATAGCCACAGCCGTCTTGTTCAACAGCGAACATTACATTTTTTTTTTGCAAATACCAAATGTGAAATTCGCATTGTGAATCGTGAATTGGCCATTTTCGTCACTCCTTTCTCTTTAGCTTACGCTGAAACTCGAGCAGCTCTTGCAGCGGCAGTTCGTGTATGTAAAATGGTGGTACGAGTTCGACTATGGCGACGTCGCTAGTGATACATATTAGGCACATTCATAAATGATTGAGGATTACCACTCGACTCAATTCAATACGATACAATGCTCTATCAAGGAAAGTAGGGATGGAACAACAAAACTTCAGTCTATAGCCGTCATCATCATCGTCATCATTTGAATGCCCTGAAAAATTGCTCCGTAATTTTCCTCCTCTGCTGAACTGTGTATATCTATTTTTATTTTCGACTTTTTATCGAGTGGCACGGTGGGTGACTGGATTGCTAAAAAAAATTTCCTTTTTTAAGTTTGAAGTAGTTGGAATCGACTTTCCGAGCTACAATGTACCTTATTCAAATATTTCGAATAAAAGTTCGGTGAAGTCTAAAAATAAAAAGTTGAGAAGAAAAGTATTATTCATGTTACTTTTCTTGAAGAGTGATGGACCTGGGTAATACGTGGAACTGGGAGTTGATCTTCCCCCCGCTTCCTCGCCTAATCGTGTTGGTAAGGATGATCATGGCCTTGATCACGATCACAAACGCTGAAAGCGGAAGCTGAAACTTTTCTTTTAAAAATATCT
The DNA here is from genome assembly GCA_027743895.1 of Seira musarum. Classification (NCBI taxonomy): domain Eukaryota; kingdom Metazoa; phylum Arthropoda; class Collembola; order Entomobryomorpha; family Entomobryidae; genus Seira; species Seira musarum. The sequence goes on from JAHZMX010004962.1 coordinate 15,970, forward strand.
CAATTGTATTGCAATTTGTTAATTGCAATCGAAGAGGAGATTAAATCCATTACGTTTAGATGATGATGGGCTTCTGTGATAACTTGCAAATCATTGGAATGGTCACATTTCTTTCATATTATGGTAAACAGAGACCAGCGCTGGTAATGACAGATGCGGTACACTCCGAAGATGCGAGTAGTCATCATGCACATCACCACTCATCCAGTTCGAGAGGTGTGACTAGCAACCATAGCAGCAACGCCATTGGGACTAGTACAAACAGCTCGAGAAGTGATAGCGTTACCTGTCCATCATGCCATGTTACTGTGACCTTGAGCAAGGGACTGGAGACGAGAAGAAGACTGGTTTGCCCTTACTGCGGGGCTACTTACACGCACCAGGAGTCACAGTTGAGGGCAGTACCCAACGACAGAAGTGATCCCCTCAGACATTTGAGATTGCCCATTGTTGTACGTACATACATATTTATTTTATTACATTTCGCTTTAAAAAATATAGCAAATTAAATAATATATTACAACGGCTACAGAATTGTATTTCGGATGGGACGGAAATACTTAAGATATCTTCGAAGATTTGTCTTCAAATAAGATTAGTAGTGCAGAATTCAAATGAGCATTGAGCATACCGCAGACTCTCTCTCTCATCTACATCAAACGGTGAAAAGTGATTTGCTTCATAGATGCACACCCATTCGGGTTTTGATTCATTGCCCTATTGTTGTTCGTTTGATAGTCTTCTGGCCTTACTTTTCAGGCATAGATATAAATTTATAGTACAGTTTTTAATTTTCTTAGTTCAGCATTTCAAATTGACTCGAACTCCACATTACTCGACTCTCGACTTACGACTTGTTAGAACTCCAACTATTATAGTTGAATCCGTTATTCACACTTTAGAATAACCATAAAAGAAAAACAATTCTTCTCGAAATTTGTTCGCAATATCGAGGTTTAATTTTATTTACGATTACTTATACAAATAGCCGTGAAGTACCCTCAATTTTAATTTGTAATTATTCTCTTTACGGTGCGAGACTCGGACATGGAAGACAAAATGGAGAAATTTTTGCATACAATTATTGATTTTTAAAAGAGACATCGCGATGAAACCCGTGGATTTGAATATATATTTGAATATTCAGGAACCAGGTAGAAAAAAATTAATCGATCTAATAAATCGAGCGGAAGAAGTTCAATTATAAACCACTCGAAATGCCAGCCATAGCCATCCAATCTACGTCCACGCGATATTTTTTCATAAGTCTGGCTGTACATTTAAAGCTGAGCATAATTCCTTCAAAGATTGCAAGCTAAACCATGTAGTTGCGGTCACCTTGAAATAAATTTTGAACTTCAAAATGTAATCCTTCAAGTTGAAGTTGAATTCTTATCCTTGAATTTTTCCTATTAAAATTGTTTACGACTTTTTTTCTTGCTTTATCTTAATCAACATCACTAAACCTCTTTCCTACTCAGTTTAATTTTTGCAATGGAGTATAGTAATAGTCGATTGCTTTCTATCGCTTCCATGTTGACAGACGAGTCGTCATAAAATCAATAGAAATTACTTTTGAAATTAAAGGAAATATCTGATTAAAAGTAGTGAAATATTTGTAGCAACTGCAATAGTATTTAATTTAAAATCAAGTCAAAGTGATAATCATTTTTAGTGATGCCATATTTGCGAACACTTCGAAATAAGTTAAATCAGGGCTTACCCCCAAAATCTTGGGGCGTTACTGAGACTGATACAAGTATCAAACCCACAACGACAAGCATAACGGCTGGGCGAAGGCCTCAAACCATCAAATCAAAATCAACGCTTGAATTGCCTTTTACTTACTATCATCAGGTAAATCAACACTTACAAGTTTTTGGGGCTACTATGCAATATCTCGAAAGCAAAATTTATATGCAGCTTCAAGTTTCATATTCTGCATTTAATCGTGTTGTAGAACCCATGTCGATACGTCTGTTGATTTTTTGAATGGCTTATTTTACAAAATTATGGAATATCTCCCTCAAACAAAACAAGGAAGTGTGCACACCAAATACCACTTCTTTGTAATTATTTTAACAAAGCTTGAGTTTAGCTAATAACGCCTAATTGTTAGGTTCAAAGCCGAATAGCGCGTTGTATGAGTTTTACTGAAAATAATTGGGGAAAACTATCAAGTTACATTAACGACTCTATATTACGGATATTCACCGTTAGCCTGCCACAATTGTAGCTAAGCTCATATTTTCTTTTTGAATTTTTCCCAAAGTTTGATTTCTCAAAATTTGTTCCAAACGCATTATTTTAGTCATATGAACGTAGACGAGTGGTGGGATATTTCAAGCATCAGTTTTTTAAATTAACCACATCACTTTGAGTAAGAAAGAGAAATACTAAATTAAAATCGCTCGTGCTACACGGGTTACTACATTGCAATTATCGAGACAATTCGTCTCTTACCTAAACACATTTTATAAGCAAAGTGTTAGGTATGGACTACGGCGAAGCTTGGGCTTTATTTGCCTTCATACCCGGTACATTATATGTCGTTGAAAAATTTTCCGCGCGCTAGTTGATATTTTCAATTTAAATAATGTTTTATTCAAGTCAATATTAAAGATTGATTAAATAAGCTCATTTCATGGCCATTTTACTCTAATTCGTCAAACAAGTGCTGATGAATTGCAGATTAATAATTTATTGTCAGATTTCTGTCGATTTCTCTGTACAAGAAAGGGGTTGCTTGACACTGGCAATGGGAAGATATTTTCTGTGACATGTTTGCTTTAAAAAATCGACTAGTTAATTATTCTGTATGCATTTATTTAGACTATACTCGCGTGTCAGTTATTTCCAGCTTAAAACTAGAAAATATTTGAGCGAGGCAATTTATGTACATATTTACACTTTCCATGTCGCGTTTAGAATTCACCGAGCTTACCTGGTGCTTTCCTTCACATCTTAATGATGGAGATGATTATTATTATGATTGAGGGATTTAATGAAATGCTTGAGTAGAGGGGAAAATTGTAAATCGGAATTTCATTAAAATTATTGAATTATGAAAGGGTAGGTACTAAACCTACAAAATTTATAAACTCAATACCAAACCCAAATTTTGCATTCATTCAAAAAATGGTCCTTGACATGAAGCTTCCACGCTGCTTTCTACGATGGGACGTTATTCAGAGACGCATTCCCCCTCACCATAGAGGACTCTTTCTATTTCAGGATGGGGCGGGGAACCTCAGCAGTTTCATGGTGGGGCGTCTCGGCGGTGTCAGCGTTGGCGTTCCTGATGTCAACAATGGAATGATGGTGAGACCCGGCTCCACGGGAAGCTGCACTTCGTTACCTCCCATTTCCAAGGTTTGAAGGAGAAAGTTATCCTCGTGGCCTCATTGGCAGATGGAAGTGATGGAAGAAGTGCGCTCTAGTGAATTGTGTTTACATTTTGTGTCTTTTTATTCATGTACTTTCAGGACCATGACGGGAAGTCGGACGGAAACCCGGGAGAGGAGGGTAGTGGACTCTGTGCAAGCAGTGCCACATCCTCAGACGGTGAGCTCGTCTTGCCCCAGTACTCTGAGACAGGGTCTACTACAACAAGGGAAGAATTCCTGTAAGTTTTTTTTTTCGCACCACACATTTGCTAAATAGGTACTTTTACATGAGATAAGATCAGCTCTGCGTGTTTCACTTCCATTTTCAGAAAATTGATAGAGATAAGATCCTCATTTACTATTATTACTATTACCGTGTAGATTCTGATACAGAGCATGTGCTCTATTAACAATAAGTTTTACTACTCCCATTCCTTTCGGATTTTTAAAACTCATAACCACAGATAAACTATAATATACACTCAGCATGTGTGGTTTGGTTATCCAACCTAAAGTTCTTGAGTTACTTCATTTAGAGATCTGCGTGCTGTTTGGATGAGTACAATAACGATTTATTATGTATTAGGATATATGCGGTGTTATGCATTCAACACGATACAACTATCTCATGGAAGGATCATAGAGGGCCACCTCCACTGCAATTCATTGTCACGTCAAAGCTTTCCCCATCGACACATTTCCCATTTCCATTTTCTCTTCCTTCCCCAATCGCAATCGCCATCACCACATAGAAAAGGTGTGAGGATAAAAGTGCTTACCTGGCATCAGATATTTGGGGATATAGGCTATTCCATCTTTCACATTCGCCAAAAGGGATATTGTTTCTAGGCAATTTTTTCACTTGAAATTTAAACTCGGGGTATGAGATTTTCGTTGTCGCACCTGCTAAAGTTGATTGTGAGTGTGTTCTGTTCTGGGAAAGAAAAAAATATGTATGTATAGGTGTATGAAAAGAAATAGAGATTTGTGCTAGAGTAGCAGTCATATTAGGATTATTTCTGCTGTGCTGTCATTGACATTAGCACAATTTGCGGGACAATGGAATGCAGGAAGCCGCTAATGAAGAAGACACTCCACATCACAGACATTGACAAATTAGCATAATTAAAGGGAAGTGGAGAAATTATTGTTACGTAAGTAGAAAGTGCGCTTGATTTCCTGTCATTTACTTAAAAAGCCGCATTCATTAAACTGTCACTGCCTTCCTTCCTTCCTTCGTGAGAAAAGGTGCGGTTTCTGCTGAGATGTGGGATTTCATCCCATCTCAATTCAAATCGAGTGAGAAAATGCTGAGAAGGTCATTTAGGCATTTTCCTGAACTGAAAAGTATATTTATTTTTTTGGGAAATGAAAGTAAGGTGAGCTCTTGTCTTCTCTTCTGGCTTTGCAAGTTGGCAGGAGGATGCAGGCTTCTGCGAATAAAACTGGGAGGAAATGGTTCATCTCGTTCATTCATTTCTACACGATGAAACGAAATGAATGAATGAAAATTTATGCTTATGAGATGATTATGATTACTTCCGTGTATTAAAGCAGTTCTTCCTCTTCTCTTCCATTTTCCCATTAGGCAAGCAGTGAACCAAGCCAGTCAAACGGGGAACTACAACAATTTGATGCGATTTTATTCGCGAACCTTTGAAACGTATGCGGATATCTGTGCCACGTTTAGGGTAAGCAAGTGTATTCTACCGTGACACTAATAATTTCAGCTTTTCCCGAAAGAAAAAATCCTAAGGATTTAAGACCTCAACGGAGGATTATTCCAAGCATTCATTCCATATGCATTTCTTGTTAAATATATTTTCTTAATCTTATTTCACTCACATTAATTCTCTAAAATGAAAACTTCCATTTTTGGCAAAAATTTTTTGCTGACGATGAAAATACGAAATGATGCTTAACATGACCTCAAAGGAATTTATTATTTGAAAGTACTTATGCTTAAAGTCAGTATAAAATAAATGTACATCTTGTTTAATTTTAGTTAGTTAATTGCCAATAGTGAAATGACTTATGATAATTTTCTGATATATTTAATTTATTTTATACATATATTGGAGATATTCCACATTATAAAACATTAGCAAACCTGTTTTTGCGCCGTGTAATTTAGAAATAATTTTTTTTCAACAAAATTTCCCAACATTCAAATATTTAATCCGAAATTTTAAAAAACTAATTTTATTAAATGTTCTATATCAGTAAAACATAATACGATGAATTTTCTTGAGTCTTGATACATTCCCATGCCCTGACTTCAAAATTCTATAAGGGAATCCCTGAGAGTGTGTCTGCGCTTAGGCTGGGAACAAGAAATGATTGACCCGAGTGTTTGTTATAAAAGGCCGCGAGAGAGAATGCTGACTCGACTGATGAATACTCGACTACAGACTTGATGGAGGATCCAGAGCTAAACATGGAACTGATTTATTCTGTGAATGACGCTCTTAGAAACTCGGTAAGACAAAAATGTATGCACCTCCTAGATGGCCTCAAGTTTTTTTAAAGGAATTTTAATCTCGATATATTGTATTGTCTGCAGCCAACAGTAGTGCAGAAAACAGTACTGAAGTCCATAGTAAATGCGCTTCTAGATGATAAGCAAAAGTAAGTCTGGACAAGAAGATGTTTATGATGACATGACAGAACCGGAAACTGTGCCAGTAACAGAAATTGCATTGCATTTTTACTCTTCGTTTTTTCAGGTTATATGTTCAGGACAAGGTACGTGCCCTCTTCATCATCCTTCAGAATCCGGTGTTCACCGCTCAGTCGTCCTACACAGTATTGGCCCACGTTCTCCGGCACGTTACTGCTTTGCCTAACTCTGATCATCAGATGCTGGTGCACTGGTTCCGAACGTGAGTATATCATGTCTACTAAAGCAATTTACTAATTAGGTATTTCTATTAATTGAATTTACTTTATTTTTTTGTATCCTTAGGCTTGAAGTAGGTCGACTGCGAATGCTTGTTCGAACGCTAACTCAATTCGTGACCATACGACAATTTCCTCCTGCCGATAGAAGTTTGCCACCCCTCTCAAAGTCAAAGTGGTGGATCCCAGCAGCTGCCCGCGTTCTGGCGCTTCTCAGTATGAAATCTCACAATTTGTAGAATTGTATTGCATACATACTATACCACCATAAGATAAGTAATTAAGTACAAAATATTTTGCTTGGCTTGGAATCGATATTCAAGTCCGGCCTTCCTTTCAACTAATCAGAAAGGCAGGCGGGGCCAGCTGCTATATTTGGAAGAATGAAAGTGAAGATAAAGTGCAGCCAATATGCCACCTTGCACCCGCTCCTCATCAATAAGCTTTTGTCATAATGATCATAGTCACATCATTTCATCATCATTTTCTTTGCTTCTTTTGCCTGTCCGTCTGAACCGGAATTGAAGATAGAAAACAGTAAAGTCTCCTTCTAAATAGATACCAATTTTCCAAGATTTGGAAAAAGTCGATAGTAGGGCAGGTGCTCAGCGCTCACTGACAGCTTTCATTTGAGAATTGCAACGTTGCAAAAATAATTGCCCTCCTTCAAGATACATACAATAAGCAAGACTAGATAGAATGGCATTTGACTCGCCGAACAACTTAAAATGACTAAATTTTTACTTCTCTTCGCAGCAAGGATGTAAGAATGAGGGATTTGATAGATTTTACTGAGATCTCTCTTTTTAACACGGTGGTTTTTCACACACGAAATAAACATACAAATGATTTTAAATAAATTTTCGCTGGCTTCGGTTTTACGTTTGAAATATTCAGTAAATCCGCTATGTTTACATTATTGAGATTATTGAAAACATCGTACAAGGATTTGTCTTCCAGTTGTCTAGCATAATGTACTCGTAGAGAATTGAGAATATTTTTGCAGAATGTCTAAATTTCTTTATTTTTTAAAAGAATTTATGACCCTCTGTTTCGTAAAGTGAAGCAAACTGGTAAGATCGAGAAGATAATGTATAAAAGTTTTTATAAGTATACCCCTCTTGCTCCTTATTTGTGGGTGTTGCGTTACACTGTCGAATTTATTTCCCTTGTATTGTTATTGTTAGTCACATGACCGTTTAAGACCAAATTGATTTCATGATTGAATTCCTTCTATCATGGAGTAAACCAAACTTTAAAACGTGGTGAGCAGTTCTCCCCGGAAAGGACAAATAATAGCTTTGTTTGGTGAAATCCATCTTCCTTCCATTTTCCCAAAAATTCTCATACTTTTATTTTCCTGGCATCATTCATGAACATGACGCAGGAGAAATTTTTCAGAGCTGCAGCGTAGAAAATAACAATAATAGAATTCGATACAAAGCACCTGCAGCGTTTCATTTTCGAAGAGGGAAAGCAGATATATAATTTCAGGATGAGTTACCCTTTTCATTTCGGTACATCTTACCTGATATTATTTCTGATTGAATAGACGCTGCAAATAACGGATGCCAACCTGCACTGTGCGAGACACCAAACACCTCAAATTGACATTTTCTTTTTGAACATCAACGTGAGGCGGAACCATCTAGTTCCGGACTCCTTAAAGGAGGTAAAGCTAAAAGCTTTATTTTTCAGATTTTAAAATCTAATGCTCAGGGTTGTGCAATCATTGATCCGAGATTAAGTCAGTTCTAAATATATAAACGACACGGCATAAATGAATACCAAAATTTTAAATTAGGATGCATATTTAGTACATTTACAAGTTAAATTACATTTACAGGACACAAATACATAATTTCTGGTGTAATTTAATGTAGACATGCTGTTTAGTATGGCAAATTTCTTTTAGCATAAACAGCTGAAGCTTAAACGACTCATTTTTTTCAAATGCATTCGATATGTACATTTTCAAAGTTTCACTTCGTATATTATATGAAGTAAATTTGTCAAATAATTTCCAATTACTGTAAGAATAATAAGTTATTGTTTTCGCAAAATGAGCTTACGGCAAATTTAAAATTATGATTTTATCATATAAACTGTCTGATTATAAATTTATGGATGAGTTAATTAGAGATGAACGTTATCCATACTTCATTAAATTAACATGCATGAAAATAGATCTTAGGATTAATCCTGCTACTGTCTACATGTCTTCATGTAGATCTAAATTTTGACCAATCCTGGTAATGATCTGTAAATTTGATGTATTTGTTTTTAAGATCGCAACTAAACAGAAAGACCTTAAAAAGAAGCTGCGGGTTTCATTTGTCGGAGAGCCTGGACTAGACATGGGCGGATTGACAAAGGAATGGTTCCTCCTGCTCATCCGTGATATATTCCAGGTATGTATGGCAGATATTATTATTCCCATCTTCTTTCCAATTACCATTTTATTGTTGCCCAAAATCTGTGAGAATTTAGACTGACAATATTTTGAGCTGCTTGCGATTGGACTCATGTATCGTATCGAATGGAATTCTCAATTTTTATAGAGTGTAATAGGCTTATACAACTTGAAATCGAATCCAATTTCATATCCTTCATCCTCAGCTCTTCTTCAAAACTTGTAACGTTCCCCCATTTTTTGTTATTAAGTTGACTTGTTTGAAGATTCCCATGGAAAGAAAAGGCGTCGTATTACCCCTTCAGTGTAATTGCCAGAGACAACTCAACTCGAATCAGAAATTCCTTATCTCACTTTCCAAAAGCAGGATATTATTTTCTGGGTTCCTTCAAACGCTTTTGGCAATAACGTAATCTGGCAACTTACCCTTAACTATAATAAATAGCCATGGACAATTACTTTTAGGACCACTCATATCTTCATTTAAGGAATTATTTTAGCGTTGGAAAACGAATTTAAACACATTTTGCAAACTTTGACACAA
>JAHZMX010004963.1:0-16570 GCA_027743895.1 Seira musarum
CTAAATTTGGAAATGACAGCTCTGAAGAAAAGCTTAACAACGTAAAGCGAGCCATGCCCATGGGGCGAAGTGATCAAATATCATGCATATAACCCTAACGATAAAGAAACCCTATTCTGTACTTAACACACAAGCAAAATGTTTAAGCTTCAATTACACGAGCTTCATTCGTAATCGATTTCTTTCTTGAGTTTACTTGGGTAAGATACTCAAGAGACACAATAATATGCGATTATGCGAGTCATTTTTTTATCGCAATGCAAATATGTATCACTTCATTTATTTTATGTAATAAGTCAGTCAAACAAACGTGGCCACTTGGAAAGGTGAAGACTTAGGCTAATAGAAAAGATGTAGGTAGAAAAGTGGGTCGGAGCAATTGTGCATCATAGTATCAAATCGTTTAAGTAATTACTAGACTAATGGTAAGATATGCACATGGGACAAAAATAACCACGCACATAGCTCCATTTGAGCAACACACAAATGATGATACTCCATTAGTTTTCAAATTCATGGTTAAAAATATTTTGCTTCTTGTAGAAATATTAGTCAATTTATATTCTAAGCATCCAATTTTAATTTAAAATTTTGTCATTGAGAATTAGCAGCACGTTCCATATTATTCCAAATATTAATTTGTGATGGATATTTCGTAATAAAAGACAGTAAACAAATTTAAACGCTCTACAGACTACTAACTAAGATCTGTAGTCTAAGACTTTTCTCATTCATAGATTCATTACATTACTAACTTTTCATGAAAGGATTCCTGTAATAAAATGTTCAAAATATTTGTCTATCACAAATATCTAAATAAAGGCAGTACAGGCAATATATTTCTTTGCGTAATGAAAAGTTTAGTTTCGTTTCGTTGAAGCTTTCTGATAAGATAATCAAAAATAAATCCATTTCTTCGTGTGTTATCTAAATCAAGAATTTCCGACCGTTTCACCCTTGTGTCTGTTGAGAAAGAGCAATTCAGAAAAAAAATTGTGACCACAATGTGAAATTCGATTAAAAATGGACATTATCATCACCCCACCTCCGCCCGATTAAGTGACAAGAAGGTGCTTAAAATTAATTATCATCATCAATGTTATTTACCCGACGCCCGTAAGTACATACAGAGGCGAGAAATAATGTTCGGCTCAATAGTAATGTGATTGTGAGGCAATAATAAATTAAATGGGAAGGTTGTTACGAGTTGTTCGTTGTTGCTGCAACTAACATGCATTTAGCTGTAACAGTCGCATATGTCCACTTCAGAGATGGTCAAGTAGATTGAATGTTTTCTCCACTAACCTCTCTTATCTCACCTTGCAGCAAATCAATTGCGGTGCTGGCAGATGAACTTAATCTTAACCAAATATTCCCCATTTTGTTAAAAAAAAATGAACTGTTGTTATTCATTCCCGTGCACAAGTAGCTCACAAGCTTAGGAGAGGATAAACGGTGAAAAATGAACAATATCTGGCTGGACTTTACACATGATCAATCAGTCAATAAATATCTTTCTATGAAAATGGGCATGCATTTTTGCCCACTGCATTCCTTATATTTGAGCCATACGTGTGTGATTGGCGGTCACTTCTCCTCCGGAAGCAGGACCCAACCGTTGTTTCCAATGAATTTACTAGACTCATAAAAATTGACTCCGGATTGGTTACAAAAAATTGTTCGGATATTTTTCATCCTCCGTTTGGTTCACTTTTGTCAATGCCAATGACATAAAATCTTAACTTGGCAAGTAGTAATTCCTTTGGTAACAAAATGGAGAAAACCGAATTAGGGTTTCTAGGCGATGATGCAAAAAAGGCATCATCTACTTCACCAAGTTACGAAAACGTAAAAATGATGGAAGGGAAAACAGTAACCCTTCAAGACCCACCACCGCTAATTAAAAAGGAGTTGGTTGAAGATGCTGAGGATGAGCCAACAGAAAAGGACAAACTTAACGGTGAGATTATACCACTGCAAAAACCACCACAGGACCCGTTTGAGGGTGATCCCGGTCTGACGGTAGAAGGTCAAGTCGTATTTATGACGAACAGCAAGCGTGATTTATCAGGATTCGATGGGGGTAAACGGAGAATTTCTACCGTGAGTATCACGAATAAGAACCTGGGGTGGAAGCGTTACCTTGGGCTTTTCTATACGCTCCTCTCAACCAACATGTTTTCATTGAGTTCCAATCTACTCAAAGTGCTCTCTCATATTCATCCTCTAAACTTGGGAGTATATGCATTCCCGATGGGAGCGATTTTGTCCGTTCCATTTATCTGGTATACGCTGAAAGTGGAAAAGAAATCTGTTACAGAGAATTTGCTTCCTTTGGGAAGAAATAAGAAAGCAGCCTTTTTTATGTGGGTAAGTTAAGCCATGATGTCGATGGTACTAGCAGCAATGTTGTTATTTATACACAGTTTTACTCAAAACTTGTATTTTTATTTTTATTTTTGGAATGATTTTCGTAGTTCAGAGCAATGCTGAGTGTGCTAATTTCCTATGGGCTCATCGCCTCTTTCAAATTCATTTCGGTGGCAGATACAAGGACTATTTTGGCCGCCAGTGTTATAACCGTAAACTTCTTTGGATGGATTTGCCTCGGGGAAAAGTGCGGTGTGGTTCCCATCGTTGTAGCTTTAATGGCACTTTGCGGTATTGGAGTTATGACGCGCCCACCTGTTCTGACTGGTGCGGAAAGTTTTGATAAGGATACTTTGGTAATTTCCCACCTTCTCTAATTATATCCTCCCATATTAGTTTAGAGTAAATTGAAAACAAGATTAAAAAAAACGTGCTAACCTTACAACTTATTTTCAACCTAGATTGGGGTCTCGCTTGCGTTTGGGTGTATGATTTTGGCTACGATAATTATACTGTGTATTAGATTCCTCCAAAATGTTCATCACGGTGTGCTCAACACGTTTCTGTATACATGGGCCTTTGTGTCTACATTGCCATTCTCGATTGCATTTGGGAAAGTTGAGATTCCAGAGAGTTCGTGGGACATTGTTGGAATGTTAGGAGTAGGTGTACTCTGGTCCCTTGGAAACACGTTTTTGGTCTTGGCTCTCCAAGTTGAAGAGGCTGGAGTGGTGGCTCTTATTCGAACGAGTGAAGTTATTTTCACCTTCTTCTGGCAAATGATAATTCTCAAAGTGTACCCAGATTTGATTAGGTAAATACCATAAATTTAATTTTGGAAATTCCACCTTGACGCAAATATTTTAAGTATTACATTCATGGTTTTGATAGCTTGCTGGGAGCGTTTCTGGTTTTGACGGGAGTAATTGTAGTCACTCTACGCAAATGGGTATCTTCCTTGGATAAGGATAGTCCTTTAAAGAAAAGACTGGCATTCTTACTTGTGTAATAATTTTGAGGCTTCAATATAATATCCGAGTAGCGTAGGTATATATGTATGATAAAAGTAGTGATATGTAATTTTTTATAAATAAAATTTTCTTGCAAAAATTAAAATATAATGTAGTAAACTTGAAACTGCATAATTTTTGTGCAGATTTTTTCATTCTCTAATATTTTGCAGGGTTTGACTTGACATTCCCATCAAAATCTGTACAGATAATATACTAACAAGTTAAGTCTATCCTTTTTTGCTTTGTACATTCTTTTTTCATAACTCGATAGTTTCACTCAAAGTATCTTTTCCTTTTACAACAGCGATGCTGCTACCTAAAACAATTTCAATCCATTTCAAAATTAATACAATGCGCGAAAGGAAATATAGAGACGAAGTTACATATTTTTTCAAAATTCATATTATACTTTATTTGCCAAATAAAACAAAACGCACAGCAATTTAAAGCTACTAGGTTGAAATAATTTAAGCACATCCAGATGGATCTCCGGCTCCAGCCAGACCGAATGCTTGGCGAACACGACCATACATCTCGAATCGTTTCTGGGCTGTGGGATTACCTGGGGACGAACATTCAAGGGCACCATTGATGGCCTTGGTTGTGGCTCCGAATTGTCCTTGTTGAACCTGAACAATTTTTAAAAAAACCCATTTTTGTCACAATAATAATAACCATTAAATAAAGAAATAAACCTATTGCATAAATCATAATTTGTTTAAATCTTACCCCTGGTGCGTCATGTACTCTTGAGCCCCAGTACCAGAATGCAGTTTGCCTGTTTGAAAAATTACTTGCATGAACAATCGTCATTGAGATTGAGATACGTATTTGCGGGTATATGATTGATTAAAAAGTCATACCAAGCAATCGCATCATCTCTGGCAACCATATCAGGATCCCTGACTAGTCGATCATCATTGAAAAGGGATGATGAGGCTGCTTTGTAGTTATCGCACCAAGTAAGCTGAATGTAACCTCTTCCGTAATAGTATTGTCCAGCCGCATCACAGCCTGGGGTACGGTAAGATCCGGGACAATTTGTGTGTTCGCAGGCATATTCTCTCTTTGCTCGGAGACCGTCAGATTCGTGAAGCAATTGGGCGAGTGCCATAGCCGCCTCTTGAGCAGTAGAGATTCTGCCTGGACCACGAGCGTGATTGTTGAAGTTATTAAATTGCTCCTGTGAAGGTGCAGGGTAACCATTGCTTGTCACTGCACGACTAAATTGGTCAAAGTTCACGAAACCTAAGTACAATCAGTACAAATATGAATTACACTGGATAAGCTCTATCCGAAAAAGCATTCATTATTTGTTAGTTTACCATCTCCACCACCACCACCGCCGCCATCACCTCCAGTACAACAATTGTACTTATTGCCTGCAACGCCACGACCATCAACACAGCCTTCTCTTCCACGTTCCTCGCGTCCGTATTGTGCGCAACCAACTACACCCCAATCATTGGGCTGACACCCTGTCCACCAACAATCCTGGGCAATAGCCGAACCCAAGACGGAGCTGAGTCCTAGTAGGAAAATAAATTTTGCCATGATTACCACTGTTTTAGTCTAAACTTCGAAGAGAAGATTCGAAATGGTGATGATGTGAAATGTGACAGGCTCATTTTATATAGATTGTCCGAATTCAAGTTAATCTATTGAGTAACCGCGAATTTCCATGTAAATCAATACGTGTAACATGTTTAATTCAATTTTACTGTGTTTTCATCAGTAATCTTTTAATGATATTTATAACAAACAAGCATGCCCTTATCACTGAAATTTTGCAGATTTTTTCGAAGAATGCTTGCATAGATCATTTGTAGACAACGTAAAATGAAAAGCATATTTATTGCTCTTGTAAATGCACAAACAACACAGTAGTGAATGGTTCTATTGACCCGACGGTCGATAGTATAATTGACTCATCTATGTTACGCCGAAATATTAACCACGTAAACTACATGATAGGCATATCTATACGTTAAAAACATTTAAGCTCATCTAAACGCCATTCGTTTCATAAATTGCAATTTTCTCCTTCCTTAAAATTAATGCATTGAATTTGTCTTTTTTCATAAAAAAAAGCTTGAGCCTAGCTGCTCTTGTTATAATTTTGCTCTATTGCTCATGCATTTCCACTTCATGCAATTAAAACTTGCTTTACTGAAGCAAACAAATGTAGATTACGCACTAATTCTTTCCGTTTCCGCGTAGTTATATTTCCTTCGTTCAACCATGAAAATCACTGGTTATTTACTTTTCAGTTATTTCTTAGAAAATCTCATCTTATTGATGATTAATAGAGCCAGTTTATACGTCGCGTGTCATTATGGGTATGATTTATTTTTTTTTGCGTCTGAACGTGTGACGTGTGATGCTTAAGATAATTTTATCAATGTCAATTCTATTCTTATAAGCGGTTGCACCAAAGAAAAGCAGTAAAAATGGTTCATGAACAAACAAGCAAAATGGTTTGAACATCATCCTGTTAAGCCTTAATTGAGGTTAATGTAGCTATTTGTCGGAAAATACACTTGAGCATGATTATGATTTTACTTAAAAGAGATTGATTTGGAGGAAATCAAACAATTAATATGCATACCTAACGAATACGTAACATGAGATTTCCATATGGAACGTGGATCAACCAGCCCGTTTCCTAAGAACCTTTCAAAGCCACATTGTATAGACAGGTGTGTGATTCAGTCGGAGACTTTTGTAATAAATCATAATAAGGTATTGACATGGAAATTTACAACGGGAGCGGCTGGTATTGTTAAATACAGGTGGATCAGAGAAGGCGGCGAAAGGTTGATTAATGTTGGCACATTTAAATAAAGATAAAATCCACGATTTGTAATTGGAGTGAATGTTACTATTTGAGTTTGGACAAATGGAATCTACAACATTTAAACTACTAAAGGTAATTTATGAAAATACGTTGGGGTATGATATGTAAGTGTTTGCCATTTGATAAATGAAACAAGAATTTTTATGTTTAAGCCGTTCGATGAAGGTTAACCGAAAATTACGTAAAATTCAATTTTTCGGCTTATAAAAAAGGGATTACATAAGATATTGTGGGATATTGTGTATATAAAAAGGATTTGGCCTTTAGCGATGTAAATATTCGTTTATTATGTGGATTTATGATATTTTTAATTATGTAATTAAGTACATACATCGGATGATCAATCTGTTTTTGAGGGAGGGGTAGATATTTGCTGTGGATTCATTCAGTTAAGTTTTCAAATGATCTGTACTGTTAGATATTTTTACGTGAATTTTCCAAATTTTCTTGCCTGGCCGACAGTTTCCAAATTTAATTAAAAAAATGTCCATAAGTTCGACCGCTCTCTTTTAAACAAGCTGCTAAGAAGAATGGAACCAAAACGTGTGTTAAATATAACGTATAAAAATATATGCTTTTAAGACGGAAAGTAACCATTTAAATTGAATCATCCCTCAGCAATAAGTATTGACATTTTACAATCTGCCTGAAGCAAAAATTCATAAAAACTAACCTACAGCAAAAAAGGATTTTCTTCGGCCAATTTTCTAATGCTATATTCAAGGGAGAAATTTTCTGCATTCTTTCCATGTGCTTTTACAATTTATTTACAATAATTGTTTTGCGCACGAATGGGTTGTGTATTTACCAAAGGACAAATAGCTAAAACATAATTTCATTTTTTGCAATAACCAATTTGCGCTTCATGGAATGCAGCTTTTTATAGCATGTCTACATAAAGTTCATGAAATATTAAAGAAATGAAATGATGAACGTCCATGATTTGTCCGCATTTCAAGCAGAAAATTTGTGGGAATGAGTTTTTTAATGAGGTTTAGTATTACAGTGAGATGTTGTTGAAGATGATATTTAGCCTTGAGGCACGTA
Organism: Seira musarum; assembly: GCA_027743895.1. Lineage (NCBI taxonomy): Eukaryota > Metazoa > Arthropoda > Collembola > Entomobryomorpha > Entomobryidae > Seira > Seira musarum. The sequence goes on from JAHZMX010004963.1 coordinate 7,288, forward strand.
GTGGTCCTGCTTGCACTAGAAATTGGGAATCAGTCATGTAAAAAACCTGCATTGCAACACGTTAGTGAAGATGCCTCAGATGTAGGGAATTAAACTATGTCTAACCAATGCATGCAATGTATGATGCAGTCTTAATGACGAATATGTTTCTGACGCTGGGATGTTTTATTTCATCACATGTGCGACGTGCTCGACAATAAAGATTTTTGGAATTCCCCTTTTATATATTTTAATGAGAAAACAATCACTTAACGAAATGAAAAACATCACACTCAAAGCTGAATTGGTTTAGTTATGTATTCAATTTAAATATAAATTTCAAAATAGTTTTGTACAATCTTCATCTAGTATATCAAAAATGAATTTCAACAACAGTTCTAGTAGAAATTTTAGTTTGGGAATAAGGGGCACGGGCTCGAATAACAACTCGGGAGCATCCTCTGTGGGAGCTCAGCAGCACAACTCCATCAAATACGTGTACGAGCTTCCTTTCTTGGAACGGAAAGAGATATGCAGAATTTTCGATGAAAATAATTTGTGGGAGACACTCGGTGAGTGTAGCATTAATACTCATGAAGTTCATTTGTAATTCGGCAACCATGAAATGACATGACAACCATCAAATAAAAATGATACTATACAAACGGACAGGGGGAGGTCTCATGGGTTACTCAAGCACTGAACTGAGCGAATTCGGACGGAATTTTCTTCGGGGTGGTTCCCCTACTGATGCTCTACTCACGGCTTGGGCCAGTCAAAATCATACTATTCTCGAGCTTTTCACATTGTTTGGAAAACTAATGCATTTCCGGGCAATGAAAGTCATTGCAAGATTTGGTAACAATGAAGATTATGAAGCTAACAAGTGCTAAAAGTCTAAATGACCCACATAAGTAATTTTTATGAAATTGATTTAATTATGTTTCAGTGGATCCCAAATATCACGTTTACATTCGTGATCCAGAGGTGAATGCAACACAAGAGCTTATTCAGTTAGACTCGCCCGTTTCACCAATAGCAGCAGTAGGACCTGGTCTCCCTCCAGTTGAGTTGAAGGTCCAAAATAATATGGGCTTTCATCATCTTCCTGATTCCCCCAAAAATAAACTGGCAGATCCAACTCTTAAAAAAGAGATTTCTCCTGATGCAGGAGTCAAAGGACCTGTCGTTTCCACTGCCTCATCATTCCTGGAATCAGTAGGACATCTACCTCAAATTCCATATCCAGAGCTTTTAGCAGCAACAAATAATTGGGAGAGGAGAAATATTTTAGGGAAAGGAGGCTTCGGTACAGTTTACAAAGGAGTCTGGAAAAACACTGCAGTAGCGATAAAACGAATGGAACAAAGAGCTAATCACGCTTACGTCGAAAGTCAAATGAAGCAATCTCTAGGAGAATTAAAATGCTTAAATTCATGCAGGCATGATAATATACTTCCTCTTTACGGATTTTCACTTGAAGGGGAGCATCCATGTTTAGTATATCAATTTATGGTGAATGGATCATTAGAAGATCGACTACTTTGTAGAGTAAGTTCTAACAATTTTTAAGGACAAAAAAGTAATTCATGTAACAGATTTAGTAAGCTTTACACTTTTGTGAATTTAGCATAAAACGCCACCTCTCCAATGGTTGGTTAGGTATCACATAATTCGTGGAGTTGCATGTGGAATACAATTCCTACATTCCATTGGACCAAAACCTTTGATTCATGGAGATATTAAAAGTGCAAATATTTTGTTGGATCGCAACTTTGAAGCAAAAATTGGCGATTTTGGACTTGCGCGGGAAATGCCGACCTCTGCTGATAAATCGTATGTGAAAGTCAGTCGTGTTCATGGAACTAGACCCTATCTTCCTGATGAATATCTCCGCTCAAAAAAACTTTCAACAAAAGTGGATACCTATAGTTTTGGAATCATGTTGTATGAAGTCGCGACTGGACAACGCGCTTATGAAGAAAGTCGTAGTAAAAAGTACCTGGTAAGATTCTACCGTGAGTTAACTTCAATAAATTATCAAAACTGTGCAAAAATAAAAATTTAATTTAATTGGCAGAGGGACGTGATTGAAGACGCAGAAGGAAATTATGAACCTTTAAGAGATCCCAAAGGTGGGACGGATAATCCCGACATTTACTGGCATTTTATAAAAGTTGGCCGTAGTTGTACTGAGAAAATTGCTAAAAACAGACCGGAAATGGTCCAAGTGCTCAAAGCCTTTGATGTTTTCTTTAGCCACCAAAACACGCTTGCCAGCACAATAAGTAAGATTTCACAACCATGCACATGAGATGAATTTGGAAGCATGTCTGTTTAAAATTAACAGCATTTACTTATTCAATGTTATAATCAAGGAACCGTAAGTTCTCAAGTCACCGGGATACCACTGCTATTTGAAACGCCCAACTCTAGACCAGGCTCGCTACTTCTACCTGGGAACTCGACTACTCATCGATTAAGCCCAGAAATGCGTGCAAATAGCCCATTTTGGATGCCACAGTCACAAGCCGGCTATCAAACTCCACCGAGCGTCTCAACGAATCAAAGTACAGCGAGCAATAATCAAATGCGTCAAGCTCAAGGCACTAGCCATGCAACACAGCAATATCATCAGATACTCCAGGGGGACATGATTAGACGAAGCCCTCTCCCATCACCCTCAACGAATTATCCCATCCCTCAAATGGTCAACAATGGAGCAAGTAATGCCACCCCCGGGATGTATAACCATCAACACCAAATGCTCAACCCATTTCAGCAATATAATCCCACCAATGCAAACGAGCCCCTGAATGTGAATGTTGGAGTGGGAAGCTTTCTACAAAATATAAACGCGCAACAGCCATTCCCATCCCCGGTACAAGCATCATCACGAGTGCGAAACCCAAGTCAACAAAATGGGCCTGAACCAGGTATCCCAAACATCGTGCAAGTGTCAGCCCCTTCACCCATCCCAGTTCCCATACCGAAGCCATTCCCATCTCCGGTACAAGCATCATCACGAGTGCGAAACCCAAGTCAACAAAATGGGCCTGAACCAGGTATCCCAAACATCGTGCAAGTGTCAGCCCCTTCACCCATCCCAGTTCCCATACCGACATTACAACAATCCACAGAATCAGCAAAAGCAAATTCCAACACTAATAGACCCCTGGAAGTGCAACCCAACGAAAGCATTGGAAGCAGCTCTATAAATAAAAGCGATGGGGCAAAGCAAGAAGCGGACGACTTTTTACCTGTGTTTTTGCTTGAGAAGGAAAGCGAAGATAAGAAAAAAGAAGCCCCGACGGAAGGTACAGACGAAGAGGACAATAGTGAATGGACTCAAGATGAACAAGATGGACCTGCAACAGTTATTCCACTCATAACGGAATTAGGGATAAAAGAGCAACAAGAATCATAAATTAACAATACAAACCTTCATGTTTTTACCTTGACAACTTACCAACCAACTTTGGAGATGATGGAGTACGATATGCCGATTGACACGGAGGGGGAAAATGTGATGATTTTTCTGTCAAGCCAAATCAGCGACTTGGAGCATAATATCGATCAGTGTGAGAAAATTTCTCGACTGACATTTTTGTTTGATATCGAATGCTCGCAACTCACCGAAGTGACAGGACAGCAGGAAATATAACCTCCAAAAAAAGAAACTCCAATCCTACCTGGGAACTCCTTGAAACCACGGCAGGAACTGATGCATCATTGGAAAAACGCCCGAGTATTTATACCCCGTCCGACGTGTGCTATTATCATTGTCAGTATTAACTTATTCTTTTTTTTTAAGTTTGAATAAAAGAAGGACCATGATTCCTCACAAGACAATAAAAGAAAGCGCATGACTTCTTAGAAAAATGGCAAGTGTGCGACATAGGACAATCAAAGAACATGGAATCCAGGAAATGAAGACGCAGGTGTATTTTCCAGTATTCACATCAAAGCAAGAGGAAATCATGTGGGACAATGTTTTTGGAAATTAGGTCAACTTCATTAATCCCCCAGTTCCTCTTACTTATTGCGCGTTGTTTTGAAAGTGGAAAACATTTGTTTAAAATCATCTTGAGCCGTCTTGAGGTGAAATGGATGAGTCATCAGTCATTCTGTTTCATAAATTTGAATCGTGAATTATTTGTTCATGGCAAAGGTTATAATATAAGTCAGAAAGTCAAAATTCGCAAAAGGTAGGTTGCGACAACTTCAAACAAACAAGTTGTTATATGTTCCGTCATGCCATTTATTTTTATTCATAGGCACCTAAATTGTGAAGGTCCACCTACTACCATGTATCACCATTAGACATGGGCTTTAGCTATCACACCGTCTCACCCCCATTCCCAACCACTGTTGCGGCACTCCGAAAGTGGTAGTAGCAACAAATAAAATAATTGCTATTCATGATGAATTTTGCATAACTTGATGACTAATCACCCATATAACCTTGCCGTAACGGATTTAGTCAATAATAACGGATTAACGGATGAATAGCAATAATATTATTTGTGGCTAACAACCATTTTCGGAGTGCCGCAACAGTGGTTGGGAATGGGGGTGAGACGATGTGATAGCTAAAGCCCATGTCTAATCACCATTGCCAACTATGTATTTGTAGAACATATCAATTGAGAAGCCACCTGTTTATGTGACTGTCTTACACGTTACCATTCATCGAAGAAAGTATGTTATGCTTGCTGAATGGATGACTAATTACTCATTAGAAATCAACAGGAAATGGAATCTTGAAATGCATAATAAAAAAAAATAATACTTCGCCCTTTATCTTGAGTACGACAAGTTCCAGCCTCGCGTTCCGATGTTGCCATTTGTCACCAATCCATTCGCAAATTGCATTGTAATGTTTGATAATATGAATGCATAATAATGAGTAGTAGTTATTTGATCTGTAACGTTTTTGTTATGCTTCGTATTTCTTATACTTTCTTCAGCCTTTTTATCCCCTTTTATGCCAGGAATGCGAATGTTCGCATTTTTGCACTCAATAAAACAATTTCGTTCCACAATGAAATGAAACATGAGCGCAGTGATAGCAATTCGCATTTGCTCATCACTATCACTATCGCAAAATCACAATCACATTTAGTTGCAACTTCATGCAAAAAAATTGGGGCGAGTCAAAAACCACTCGATGCCAGCATACGCATTTTGCTTTTGCCATTGATTTCAAGACATGCGGTATTTTAAATCATTTTGTGTACAAGAATGAAGTTGTGCTGTGTGTTCTCTTGATTTGATCATTTGATGTGATATGACATGGGTATTGGCTAGTATACATAGGTATGCATTACAAACCAAGATCAGAGTTACATCATTCTCATAAAAGTACCGGAATTTTGCCGATAAGACTAGCCATACTTAATTAAAGTTCATAAATTAATTTAATGAACGACAGGTTAATACATTATTTGTATTTGCGAATTTCTACTTTTTCCAGCCGAAAATTTGATGCAAAACTGCCAATAATAGTCACGTGCTCAGGCAGTTACAATCTATTTGAAAAAATTATTTGTTATCTAACGGAAGCTATTCCAAATCAACAAAAACATGGCTCAGTTTTTAACCAGAATTGGTCAACTTGGCTTGGGAATGGCCATAGCTGGCGGTGTCGTCAATTCGGCTTTGTACAACGGTAAGTTATATCCTAGAATTTCCGCTTCTACTTGTGAGGGACTTGAGGGAGTGATGATTCTTGAATTCTGTTCAGAGACAAAATAACAATCTTCATTTTTTACCTTTAATTTAATCTTTATTTTTATTCAAGTTATTTTTTTAAGTAAATGACATAGTTTATTAAGTAATATTGATATAATCAATTATTTTGTTTTATTCCTGGCGTAGACACACTTGACATTCGGAAAAGAATTTACCCAAGCCGTAGAGTTGAAACAAGTCGCTCAGCAGGAACTCAAAGAGAACTGGTATCACAAAAAGTCAGCGAGGCCCTTAATGACCGAGCAGCGCAGTTCGGACTGATTCTTGATGACATTTCCATTGTAATTACGTTTAATTTAAACTTTAGTTTTACTCAAGTTATTTTTAGTAAATTACTGAGATTATGGAGTATCATTGGTATAATCAATTATTTTGTTTTATTCCTGGCCTAGACACACTTGACATTCGGAAAAGAATTTACCCAAGCCGTAGAGTTGAAACAAGTCGCTCAGCAGGAAGCAGAAAGGGCTCGCTTTCTTGTCGAAAAAGCTGAACAGCAGAAGAAGGCGGCCATTATTTCCGCTGAGGGTGACTCTCAGGTAAAAAGTTTTCTCGTTTAAATCCACTATTTTTCTTGATTTTCCAAAACATGCAATTTTCTAATTTTTATGTATATATTAATTTAAAATATCTTTCCAAACACAGGCTGCGCATCTTTTGGCGAAAGCATTTGGAGATGCTGGTGAAGGCTTAGTGGAACTAAGAAGAATTGAAGCTTCAGAAGACATCGCTTATCAACTAGCCAAATCCCGAAATGTAACGTATTTACCTACTGGCCAAGGAACGCTTTTAAACCTTCCTGTTACCCAAAACATGTAATGATGAAATCACATAATTTTTACGTAATCTAATCAAGTATGCTGTAGTTTATATGAAGTAGATATTCTGGTCTTTGATACAACAAAAAAACCTACATATACATATAATGCAATAGTTGAAAAGAATGTATGAGTAAAAGTTTAAAATAATATTCAGTCAGACAAATTAAATGTCATGAACTCAAAGTAACTTTGTATTTTTCAAAGTTATTTCTTATTCCTTGTTAAGCTATCCTAGAATTTATTGGCATAAAATGGCTTTAATAATTCTTAGATTCGCAAGATCCTTGATGGAGAATCGATCTTTTCATAACTTTAAAGAAATAAAATTCTATCGTCTTAAGCCTATTTAATAAAAGGAGAAAATTTTAAATTTGCACTGTCATCTTCTATTAATCTCGGGTCAAAAACTCGATTTCAAGATTACTTGAAACTCTACACAAACGGCGATTGTGACGTAAAGTGCAAATATGGTTTGTAGTAATTTATGTGTAAGATACTCATCGACAGTACATTTCATTAGCACCTTTTACTAAAATGATTTATAAAATGCCATTTGGCATTGATGATAGATCACATCAATGTTTCCTCTTCTTGCATTTTTTCATTACTGGGCTGGTCTAGCGCTTAAATTATTGAAATTAAACGGTATTTGATTCATCTTCACAATTTTATTTAATTATGTGGGGCACATTTACAAGGTAATAAATTAAGTATAACATAACTAAAATAATAAATAAACTTAAATTCCTTTAAGTTACCCGCAGATCGTATACATTTGACGTAAGCACTCCTAATTACTCATCGCTCAGAACAAAACAAAACCCACTTATTAATACTGTACAATTCACTCTTTCCATGCAATTACCTATGTTTTTCTACAAGATTAATTTTGAGAATCGAGTTAGAGAACTTCAGATCAATTATGGATCCATAGAATACCTATTTGAATAGTACTTCATAAGAATTATCAACGTGTTTATCTCGAAAAATAAGCAAATCTGAATTTTATGACAAATGGAGATTTCTTATGAGATCCAGAACTTCCTCTTGGGTTCAAAATTTCTAATCCTTATTTATTCTGATCCTGGCAGATCAGAAGTGTTAGTGTTCCATAGAGCATTAGAGTCCAACATTATATTCGAAAATAAATCTTGCAAAAATGAGTTAGGATCCTAATAACTGTGCTTTTAAAAGTAATTATTTCTGAATTTTGAAATTTTTGTTTTGTAGTGCAAAATTTATAGAATCAAATCCTTACAATTGTTTACAGCTTCATATATTCTACTGTACGTAGCTTAATTCTAGTCGTTTTACTATTCATTTTTAATTTTCTTGTGCCAATTTTCAGTATGCATAAAAGTTCAAACTTTGGGAAGCCTGAAAATCTCCCTTTTTTCTTAATAAAAATACCTATGCGTCTTTAAGTCAGAAAGAGCAAAAAACTCATTTCTTCATTAGGATTGACAAAAAGCCCAAAAAACTTCTCCCTGGGCAATTGTACCTGTACCCTCCTTAAAAACGTAATTTTGTGCACGCTTAATAATTTTTTTTCACCAGCACCGCACCGGTTTACTATTCACGCGACGAGTCGAGTGAGAGTGCTTTCAGCAAACCCCCACTTTTTTTTGCTCGCTTAGGATCCGTAATAAAAACTGACGTTTTTACTTCGTAAAATAAAAAGAAAACTGGCAGATTTTAATTACGGCAATATTTCTATATGATGCTCCTTTACCGTTGCCGGCGAGAAGAAGAGTATCAATCACTATTTACGATGCAAATTAACCAACTAATTACATTATGACTGCATAAAAACGCCGAGAATGGGTTGAAGGCGTGTGTGCAAACTACTCGTAAAACGTAATTATCTATCACAAAATTACAACTCTTTTTTTGTTGAACAATCAGTTTTTTTAGTTAGCCTCATAATAATGCATTTTGAGTGAAAAGAGATTCTTCTTAAAATGAGATGGGCTTCTTTCCTTCATGATTAAGCTAAATTGTGTGCACTTTGAGGGTGATGAGGAGGAGTTAAGGGAGACCAACGAACTACACCAGATTCATTTGCATTGTTTGGAGTTGTTGTAGCGACAACGTCAACGACTCCTGAGTGATCTCTGGCACTTGAGCTGACCAAAGATGGAGAAGCAAATCCGGGATGGCCTTGATCTGACGCTACAGAGTTTGGAGAGCCGGTCTGTTGATAAAAGCCTGAGTGGAACTTGAAAGGGGTGTCCATTACACTGACCATTGGGGGGTAACTCCCATTGGTAAAGTGTTGAAGAGAGCTCATATGCAGTTGATGATGTGGGTGATGGTGAGCATGGTAAGATGAAACGTGCGATGAGTAATATGCATGCTCAGATATGGGGGAATGTGAGGTCTGAATTGGTGAAGTATTCAGTCCACTTCCAGAGCTGGAATTGGAGTGCAGAGGCAGAAATCCGTGGTGTGAGGATGTTTGTGCAGACTGCTGGTAAGTTGGAGTGCCATTCATGGACGGTGGGGTCTCTTTACCGTTCACTACTATGGCGCCTGATGGACTTGATGATGAAGTTGTTGTTGATGGTCCATCGTTTCCAGAGTTAGCTTGAACTTGTGAGTTACTGATTTGTTCCGCTGAGTTGTTTCCATGAAGATGGTAAAAATGCATGGAGCCAGTGGGTGGAGGCGAAGGCCAAGACGTACTAGAAGATGAAATTGTCGAGGCTGGCCAAGACGAGGTAGTCGCT
>JAHZMX010004964.1:0-18855 GCA_027743895.1 Seira musarum
GCTCCGTAATTATTTCCGGCTATCATCATTCCGCTTCTTGCTACGATTGGGGGACCTTGGTTAAAGGAGATATGGTTGTTTGATAGGTCCAGTATCATCAGCTCACGTAGATTTTCAAATGCTCTGGGATGGATATATTCAATCTATAATTTTTAACATCCTTCATTTCAGCGTAATCTTTTCTTTTTTTTCGGAGAAATTGTAAAACACGAAATTTTGTGTGCAGTATCATTACACACATACTTCCAAAAACTCATTAACAAAAAATCATACGTAAGCGACTGAAACAACCAAAATTCTTGATTTCAAAGAAAAATATCTGCATTGAAGAAACCAGTTTTTCTTACCTTATTGCTAGCCATTGATAGCACCTTTAGCTTCTTCAACCTATTAAGATGCGGACGGTCCAGATATCGAATAAAGTTATTGCTCAGGTCTATTCAAGAATTTACACGATACTGAGGTTTATGTTCAGAAAATGCTATTTCTAGGTATTTAAATAAAATGCGTATAGATTTATGATTACCTAAGTAAGCCAAATGTTCTGCATTTAAATCACTCAGATCTGCTATTGCATTTTTGCTCAGGTCAACGTGTACAACACTAATCAAGTAATCAAATTACGTATTCATGTAGTTATTTTTAATCAGTATTTATAAATATGTGTACCAAAATCAAAGATTTGCTTGGTTGAAAAATTTGTGAATACCTGGGTAAATTGGAGAAGAAACCTTGCGGAATCAGCTTAATTTCGTTTCTTGACAGTATGAGGTCTGTCAAATTAGGAAGATAGCCAAGCCATGAAAGTGTTTTCAAATCATCATTTATCAGGACGAGCTTCTTCAAAGCCATAAGATCACCAATCAACTCTTCATCTCCGGAATCTTTCTGCTGCGCTTGATGATTATAATTATGGNTATTTATAAATATGTGTACCAAAATCAAAGATTTGCTTGGTTGAAAAATTTGTGAATACCTGGGTAAATTGGAGAAGAAACCTTGCGGAATCAGCTTAATTTCGTTTCTTGACAGTATGAGGTCTGTCAAATTAGGAAGATAGCCAAGCCATGAAAGTGTTTTCAAATCATCATTTATCAGGACGAGCTTCTTCAAAGCCATAAGATCACCAATCAACTCTTCATCTCCGGAATCTTTCTGTTGCGCTTGATGATTATAATTATGGGAATTTTCATTAGGTTCTTTTGTTCCATCCCTAAAATCATCCTCCTGCTCCTCATTATCATCATGCAGGGAGTGACGGGCACGTTCCAAGTATCGTAAATTTTCAGTAGTGCTTCCTTCATCGAAAACTACTTGATCTTCGCGGAGGGAGGTTTGTCCAGAGTAAAAATTTGGATTTTCAGACGTTACAATTTCAGTGGTTTTGACGCCATCGTATGATGAAGATTCTGTGGTGGTCACTAATTTTGTACTTGTAAATAAACTATAGGATATTGACAAATTCGTCAGTTTTGGCAGATTTTTCAGAGATGGTAGAGTGAATAGCTTTGAGGAATCCTGCATGAAACATTCAAGCCATTAAAAAAACGTAGTCTTTGTTCATTCAATGTAGGACCAGAAGAACCATACTATCTGTTTGCGTTTACTCACCATGTGAAGCTCGGTCAGATTTAAGAGTCGATTAAATGCTCCAGATTCAACCCGCTGAAGAGGATTGTTTGACAGCAGTAACTTTTCCAGATTAACCAAATTCCCTACAAGAAGTAATAGCGTAATTGCATAATTTTTGCTTTATACATTTAATTCATTGTGTGTACTCTTGTGCGTGTGTTACTTATATTAATTTAAATTCATACCCAAAGAGTTATTGCTCAAGCTTGTGATCTGGTTACTCACTAAATCTAGAGTTCTAAGGGAGGATGGAAATGCATAATCCTCAATTTTTCCCAAACTATTTCCTGAAAATCTTATATCCTGCAAGTTTTGATTCGTTGCAAATGCATCACTAGGAATGGAGTATATCCGATTTCCTCGTAAATTCAAATGAGTTAAATATGTCAATCCCGTTAGGTTTGGAAGGAACTCAAGATTATTATTTCGGAGGTCAATCATTTCTAAATTAGGCATGAACGTAAGGAAATCAGAGGGCAATGCTTGCTTGTTGTTGCTTGATCGCCAGCTTTGGTATGTGAAAACCATTAAATCTTCAGGATCCAGTTTCATTTGCTGAAAAAATGCTTTGAGCTCCTTAAAAGACGAAACAAATGTTAAATTAATCAATACTGTACGAAGAATTAATGACCAATCAAGTTTGAAGTTGTTCACGTACTTCGGTTGGTATTAACGGACAGTAGCTGATCTCCAAACTTGTCACGTCAAACGTGATATTATCATGAGCAAAATCAAGCCCTTGAACTGTTCGCCACCTGAATTCATTCAGGTTGGGATCGCAGAGGATGCGAAGGTTGGCTTCCTCGTTGTCGTATTGCGAGATCATTACTTGAAGAAAATAAAGGAAAATCATGTCAGTACAATGTGCATGCGTGAATTTTTGAAATTACATTTTTTATCCTTAACTTACATTTCAAAGTTACGGGATACACCTCAAGTAATTTAGCAGGACATGCAATGTCCCAAGAGGCGCCTGCGTCTCCCTTCGTGCACAAACAAAACTGCGCTTGATTCACGGGATCGCAGTTAAACTGCCAAGAATGCACCCCATTTACATTTAATAAAATAAATAAAATCACTCCCAATGATGGCCATCCCATTTTCCCCACTCGGCAAAATTTACACCACATTTTAAAATATTTTTGATAAATACCCGCACCCATTTTATTAACTAAATTATAACTTCAACATTTTTGTAAGGAATTCAACAACTTCCATTCACCAGATGAATGTTACAAAATTTAATAAAGAAAATGTTTTTCTTTTCATGTAGTGGAATTACCCGTGTCCATTATCAAACATTGCATACTATGCACTATGCACCCATTTAAACGTCGCTTTCTTCTCATTTTTGGCATTAAAAATGGTTAGCTGATGCTGATAAAAACTATCAGAAGAATAAATAAGTAGAATAAGGATCTTTTGCGTTTCACATCACCCCAGGAAGTGTGTTGCCTGAGGAAAAGGTTGTAAATCCAAGCTCATACGTTGATTTTGTTCCTTTGGGTGTGCTTTTCTTTCAAATCGCATTAAACAAAGTTCTCACATTTCAATCGCAATTATTATTCCAACCTGCACTTCACTTTTTTATATTACACATTAGCTCATAATGAGACACATTTCAGAAGAAGAGAAGTACTGATGGTAATCTCTTTTTTCTAATTCTTCATTGCATACCATGCACTTCTGTTGAATCACAATCACATTATCACATATTTCGTTCGTAATGTTTCTGAACAAAGTGCATACAGCAAAAATAGCTGTGCAGCGAAGCTCCTTTTAGTCATTTCAAGTAAATTCCTCGCTTCAATTGAATGAAGGGGAAGGAATATTGGATTTATTCCCTGGTTTCTCTTTTTCAAAAGCAATTTGAAACCTTTTGATGCTTCCTTTACTACACCATTTTCCACTTTGCGTGTCAGACTTTCCACCTCATTTTCATGATGATGCGAAATAATGAGATGAAGAAAAAGATATCTATCTAGATTATTATGACGGAGTTGATGACGGTTTTCCGTGATTCCATTTCTATCGCTTAAACTCATGCGTCCGCTCTTTTTGAGCTGCGTAAATCTAATTGTTCTCTTGTCTATCCCATCCAATCCGCTTTGAGTAATTAGAAGCCTCAGCAGTTGAGACAATCCTCAAATTATTCAGATTCAAAACATGTGCACAAAAAAATATTTTGTTAGAGAGTCAGGTTCCACTAAAGCCGATCCTATCATCACCGTCACAATAAATGACTTTTAGAAAAGCTAATTTTTACGGAAAACACAATTTAAGATTACAAATCACGTAATTTTTTCCATATATCCCATCTCTTTTTGTATCTTGTGCTATGCGATTCTGTTGAAAATACCGGGTCTCACTTTTTTTTCTAGACTTATGAAGATAGATATGACAGAGCATTCATTACTTCATAAGTAACCGCTTTGAAATGAAGAAGTATGATATGTTTTAAAGCATTCGCACTGATTGCATGAAACATTTGTCAAAGAGTTATCCTTTATACGAGGAAGTCATAATTTGCCCCTCTACGATATAATCCTAAGCAAATTTACTACCCTCATGCAGTACGTAAATTCAAAATAAACGTCAACATTCTAATCAATATCGAAACAAAAATACAAATCACTGAAGCAAGAATCTCAAAACAGCTTCCTCAATTCCTATATACTTCCTCTCGATATATTCCATATCCGAACATTTTTATTATCGCTCACTTTTAAACACCTCTACACTGTTTACAAACTCGATTTTATACTTCTTAAATGGTTTAAAAAAATCAGAGCAAATAATATAAAAGACACACTGCAAACGATCCAGTTCAAAATGGAGCAGGCCGAGCTGCCAAGTGCGAGCGTGGTTAGTTATCCCCAATGGAGCCACAGAGTGAAATACTTTCAGCTAAAGTTGTTCGAATGATTTTTACTTTTGCGAAGGGAAGGAGGACGGCATTGTTGAAAACCACGAAAACAATGCAATGCACCATGTATCACAATCACATCACAAATGTTTTCCGCTCGTCTTCATTTTTTTAACATCAGGAATCGCCGTAGAGAATCGGATTTACTTTTTGTCTCAAGTTTCATTGTATGAATATGACACTGCATTGTTGTTACGAGTTTATTTTGCGGGGAAATTGCACACAAACTTGTCATACTGCATTACCTGTGGTATTTTTTGCAGTGCAGTGCGTAACAATTTGTGATTGTTTCTAATGATATGACAGGATAGTTCCTCTGGCGTAGTTGAAGAATCATAACAGGACAATCAAATCGAAACACATCAAATCGATTGAGCACGTCCTCGCTTGATGATGTGAATGAAGCTACTGTAATAGAAACGAATTATTACAAAACAAAGTTTATTATTGCAAGGCTAGTACAAATTACTTTAGTTCTAGTTTACTCGCACTTGAAAATATCATGACTGTCAAAATATAATAAAAATTAGGATGAACAAACTAAATTATGCCTCAGATATGCATTAATTTTTTGATAGGCCTTATCAAAAAACCCAAAAGCACAATAACACCTTAACTCAACTTTCGAATGTTGCAGCCTCAAATGAAAAAAATGATGCACATTTTTATCCTTAAAATAAAACTTCCTTTTGAAAAGGATGCACAATGTATTTTATTATTAAGACGGCTTCAAATAAATAGCTCTTTAATTTTAGTAGCTATCTTCTTCTTTCTTTCACACAAAAGGGTTTATGCCTAATGCCCTCAATCATACTTAAATCATATTATCATTTTCTTCCTTCCCTAGAAAAGCCTATCAAATCAAATGGAAAGAGGATGTCCGTGTCCGTTTTTCAACCTAACCTCCATCAGCTTGACTTGCCCTTTACTCTACACTTTCAGTCTAAATGATACTTATTTTTTAAAAATATAAACCAAAAAGTTTTCCTTTCAGTCTGTACCGAATTGCTCGGATGTGACTACTTTGGAGGGAAAACATCTTTACAATTTGTGAGTTTTTGCTTTTAAAGATATTGGTAAAAGTCGACTAACCACAATACAACCTTCAAGAAGGTTTCTAAGTAGTCACCTTGCTGAAATGTTGGGTCCCAATTTCCCCCTATTTTCTACGACTTTTGATGAACAGTTTTGATAACTACTTCCACTTGTTTAAAACAAGCCATAATTCTTTTATCACAGAAAATATCACCGTTTCACAAAAATGCAAATTTTTCTCTTTTTCTTGCAAAAAGGCAAGTCAGAGGCACGTCGCACAGCAAAACATGATGTGCAATAATCCCCAAGAATTTTTAGTACACGCTTTGCAGATTGGGATGCAGATAATTTCGAGCTTGCGTTACGTGAACTAAAGCTGTTGTGAGCTATTATTACCATCCTTATTTTTACGCATCCTCCGCTAGTGTCCCTCCTCACAATTTACTTTTTTCCCTTTTCAACAATCCCACCTAACTGAATAGACCTTCACCTTTAGTTGTGAACAGAGAAGCAAAATCCTCATAAACAACTTCTAAAATTCTTTTGTTTATTTATGCAAATTACTTGAACAATCTTACGTATAACGTATGGCTTTGTAATTTCCATTTTTCCATTCTCAAGTTTTTAGTTCGAGTAGCGTACTCACTTCCTTTCTGCCACTCGAAACAATTTCTTGCAAACCTTGAGGATTCAGTCAATGTGCCCAAATGACCGTTCCCGAGAACATTTTTATCATTACCAGGTCGATTTTAATCTAATCTCTGTCTTCCTCCCTGTATATTTGTAACATTCTCGACGAGGTCATTACAATACTTTGACAGCTAATTTTTGAGTACATGATCTTACTTACACACCTTAATTCAGCTTTCTTCACAAGCACTTCTTCTCAATCTGCTTTTTACTTGTCACTTCAACAAACGTAATCACGTATGCACACTATGTCTGTACACGCCAAACCGCTAACCGCTGACAGACACATTTAGTCAATTTCTAAAGCAGGGTGCGAGCAAAAATAATATTTCGAATGAACCCTTAAAAAGGGAAAATTGTAGACTAGTAGCAGCTTTCTAAATCAGAGAACTACTACTACATGTCGTGCCGTACTATTGCTGAAAACGGTTCCTTTTTTACGCTGTACCGTAAAAACTGGTGAGTAAATGTCAAGTTTTTATTTCGTTTTTAATCTTCTGAAAAAAAAAAATTGTATGAACTCGGAGCAATGAATTCTCATTCACTATGATTATTTATTTTGATGACTTGAGAAGTGCATCAAATACCTTTCTTGCTGGTTATGCACGTTCGATCAACCTGTCACCGTTGTTAGTTGTTATGAAGCTTGAGTCGTGGTCGTGGTTTTGTTTGTGACCTGATCTATGATTTAAACGGATGCCCACACAGTATATTGTTCGGTATTCAGTATATCAGTTAGAAAAAATACCATGCTTCAGTACATATTGCAGCCAACTACCTTGATGACTATGATAACAACGATGACGGCAAGGAATGTGATTTTTTTCTCCCTTGCGCTTGCCTTCATACTTACCTGTCTGTCTTTGGGAATCGCAATAACAGAATCCTAACCGAGAAGCCACAAGATTTTCCATTTAATAAGCAGAATTTGCGATTTTATGCATGCCTTGAGTATTTAAAGGAAACGTACTTTTTTCTGACTGACAACGATAGTGAATTGAACAAAAATGATTTATTTTCATTTGATGAATAGTTTAAAAAATGTTCTTGCTTCACGGGAGCACCATATTGATTCATAAACCAAGGGCAGCGTAGCGTAGTTATTATGTTGCGTGTTGGATGAATATTTAAATAGTTATTTTGTGCATGTATTAATTGTGTAGGTGTCCCCTTTAGTTCTTTATGCGCATTTAAATGATAGGTGAGCCTGAAGTGTTCGTCTTATTTCAAAGAAGACCATTATAATGCCCCTTTTTTAGAGTACACATAAACATGTAAAGTGCAATGTTGCATTTTCAAACAATGGGAACTACTTACCAAAGTTCCCACACACATAGAATGAACAGTCCTTAATTATTGAGCTACTTTGAGACGATGCGCGATCATCTCTGTCTGTGTAAAGCTATTAAAGGAAAGCAAAAGGCTACGTGCCCCTTTAAAGCGTACGATATTATAAAATTAGATGTACTGACGTGAGAAAAATGCGTTTAAAGAGAATTTACATGCTTGAAGGAATTGTAGTAGTAGCTTAGGATAGAAAATGCAAATCTAATTACTGAATTAAAAGTTCGTAGAATTGATTGTCAATGCCTCACTAAAATTTCTCAGAAACGTCATAAGTCGTAACTAAAATTCTTTTTTAGTGAATCAGCACTTGAATCTTGAATACTGATATTATGGAATACTACAACTAGGGTAGGTATGCACATAACAATGACGCTGAAGAAAAATGCGTGCATAGCAAGATGAACCGTGGGAATTTGTCATCAAAGATCTGCAAAAATGCAATGGTGGACGTTGCTCTACATTATGATTAGTAGAGTATGACACGCTTACCCTTAAACTTACTTAATTTATAAAACAATGGTGTTTTTTTTTATTCTTACTATCCAGAAATTGTTTGCTGTGTATATTGATACATACTATTACAAAGATAAATGAAACGGGCATTGATAAACTAGAGTAAAAATGTCCCTGTATTGATATTGATTGGATGCGTCCTTTGTTTTATACAATTAATACTTACATAAACATTCAAATATACAGGGATAGACTGCATTGTTCATTCCAATTGTGAATGAACCAAACAAACTGGCTACAGATGCACTATACAAGCTGAGTTAACTGAGTTATTTGAATGATAAGCTATCGCTTATTTGTTCAGTCAATGCACTTATCATTGCTTTGTATTTTATAATTTCATCTCAAACTAACATTTTACGTAAATAACAAATGCATCCAAATTATATTCGTCCAGCTGTTACAAAGTAAGTAAATTTTCGCAAAAATATCTCAACATAATTTATTTAAGTGAAACGAAGCGTATATCGGCTAATGGTGTTCGATTCGAAACAAATATATTGCGGAATTATACATCTCTGGATGAAATCGTTTATCGCACAGTCAAATTCAAGAAAAATGTCATAATCTTTGGTACGGTGCAGACAGACTACATACATCCAGTCACTACTATAGACATGTTCTCAAGTCATAGTCTCCAGATTTGTGCATCGGTCAGTTTCAGTTGTAGTAAGACAGAATCATGGTAAATTTGGGCACATTGGCACAAAATCAAGGTCTCATTGTTTTAATCGACGTAGTCCTCACTTTAACAATTTAAATTCTTTGCTCAAAGGCGGTCTTTATGATGCTAAGAGCGCCTACTTAATGTTTCACCAATCTGTACTTTGTATTTGGTTCTGAATAGGATTTGTTGTTAATTATAATTTTGTATTTCGTTTTATCTCTCACAATCAAATGTGAAATAATTAACGTACATAATATTTATTACGAAAATTATTCTATTCTGTAAATTTTACTCACAATCAGCACAAAATTGGGCCTTATTTGAATAATAATTGATTTGTAAAAAGGTATTTGGGTCACTCTACTTTGACTCTGGTTTCGATTATAGCTAAATAACTAGTATTCTTTGCTAACCTAACATAAACAGTATAATAACTTAATAATACAAAAAAGTAACTTTTTCCAGCAATCAAATCTAATTTTTCCATGAGGCAACCAGAATGTAACGACTTTCTGCATGTAACTGCTCATAACAAAAGCTCGATTAGTATCTACTTGGAGGTGGGTTGTTTTTACCAGGACCAGCAATGCCAAACGTATAAACTCACCATTTTTTTCACAAAATAGCTCTAATTTAGGGTTGCTTACCTTTGTTGAATTCTGATCAGGATTACATTCATGCCGCTTCCTGTATGATTTAGTCTCGCGGGTGGATAGCAAAGCATCTGCAAATTGTATTTTATAAAATCGTTGAATCCATTAATAATTTTAATTTGAAAAGGTGTAAGATTTTTTTTAAAGAACTTATTCCATTTTTCATCAGAGATTTGTACGGGCATTAGGTTTATGTGTCAGTGATGCACAAATCTAATTTTTCCATGAGGCAACCAGAATGTAACGACTTTCTGCATGTAACTGCTCATAACAAAGCTCGATTAGTATGTACTTGGAGGTGGGTTGTTTTTACCAGGACCAGCAATGCCAAACGTATAAACTCACCATTTTTTTCACAAAATAGCTCTAATTTAAGGTTGCTTACCTTTGTTGAATTCTGATTAGGATTACATTCATGCCGCTTCCTGTATTATTTAGTCTCGCGGGTGGATAGCAAAGCATTTGCAAATTGTATTTTATAAAATCGTTGAATCCATGAATAATTTTAATTTGAAAAGGTGTAAGATTTTTTTTAAAGAACTTATTCCATTTTTCATCAGAGATTTGTACGGGCATTAGGTTTATGTGTCAGTGATGCCACTCAAAACGTGTTTAGATGGGGATAGAATTAATTAATATTTGGACAGAAAAAATCCCTGCTCGCTTCAAAAACGCTAGCATCATCTAAATAAAAATATGGTACATAAGTATTGCGCTTTGTATGATTCCCTCAAGGTTCCACAATTCCTCAATATTGCACCTGTTACCTCTTTTAAAGATAAATTAATTTTTACATTAAAATGAAAATTAGCATATTTACCAACAAAAAAGGGTCAAGTATGCTATACTCCTATTTAAATTTCGATATCCGGCAAGTCCATATAATTTGAGCCAATAAGTTATTTAAACTAGTACTCCTCATTGATAAAAACATACAATTTCAACTGAAATTGCCAATGTTTTAACAATCAACTAGAAAAAGACTTGGACTAGTCGTTTCAGTTCACTCCCCAATAAAAGGTTATGATGAATAAGGTCAAAATTTGTACACATTTTGTGTTGTGTTAAACTAACTTATTTTGTTATTTTCTTTTCAAATCGGTAATCCTTGGGTTGTAAAAATCTAAAATTGCTTGTATCAAATAAAAATAAGTGAATAAAATCCGTCAGTGCTCTGTTTTTGCATTAAAGGCTTTCCGTTAAATACATCATATTAAAGCGTTTCTTTCATTCATCCAAACCCCAGGTTTTGATGGCGAAAGAATCTGAATTTGGTAAAATCTCCACAATGGATATTGACAGAACTGGGATTAATCACTTACTCAAATCTACAATTTTATTTTACCAATCTGTCTTCAAATTTTGGATACCCTTGCCGTTTTGGATAGAGTGTTGCGGAAATATTAAGTGGGATTCGTCAATTCTACAAGTCAGAACGAGGACTGAGAAATACTTTGTGCTATTCTTTTTAGCAGTACTTTTTCCACTCATCATACATGGGTTGCTTGTACCCCTTTACGTCTTAGGAAAGTATATATTTTCCTCGTTCAGTTTTCATTTGACCATAACATCAGTAATAATTGTTCTGTCGGAGGCACTGACTTCGTCCGTCTTAATTAATGTGTCAATAATTTGCAGCTTCTACCGTCAAGAAGTCGTAGCAGCTACGAACTGCCTTGTAAATTTGGATGTTAGGTTGAAATCTGGTAAGTTTAATTGTCATAATATGACGTATAATATTTGGTATTAGGTGACTGACATTTGTTTTTAAATATTCAGAGGTCGTGTCTTGTAAAACTCAAAGAAAGCTGTCAAAATTCCATACACCATTAAAACGGTATCTAAGCTCATACATTCCAATCTGCTTTCCAGCCGAACTTATTTCGTTTGGTATTGGTGTCTCGTTTTTTGAAGTCTTTGCTGGATACGATATTTTGTACCCATTTTTGGAAGAGGAAATTCTGCCAAATCCATATCTTCGCTCCCCGATGACAATTATTTATCAATTTACTGCTAGAATCATTTTCAACATATATCGATGGATGGAAATATGTCGGGACCAGGGTCTTTTGATTTTAATTGCATTTACTGTGGGTTTGACATTATACTCGGTTGTTTCAAAAATTAATTATTTAAGTGAAGTTACTGTTGGGTCGATTCTGTCTCTCCGATATTGCCGCGAGTTCAGTGTTATTATTACCACGATAGAACAGCCGTTAAAAATGACTGTACAAGTAATGTGGGTACATATAGTGGTTATTTGTGCAATGGTAATATTTGTACTCCTTAAATTACGAGATGATTTACCAACCTTGGTACAGATCGGCGTATTAATTACTTTATTTTTTATGCTTGTATCAGTCTGGTTTAGTCTATCAACTGTTAGCAGAGTCCAGGAAATGTATCAAAATAACTTGGCAAAAATGAGAGTTGTGAATTACAAACATAAATCTTGGAATTATAAATATAGCACGACAACGCATAAATATATAACAGCTCGAAGTTACCTCTACCGATGTTGGAAAGCAGTTAAGCCATTTGATGTCAAATGCGGATCATGGTTTGTCTTGGATAAATTTTCTTTAATTCTGTTTTTGCAAACGATAGTGAATATTGTCATCAACATGGTGCTAATGGTGTAAATGGGATAGTGAGAATTGATTAGTTAATGACATATTATATTAAACGGGTACTCGGGCTTTCCACATAAAATATGTTGGGTGTATACTTAACTGTTATTTATAATTCCCTACTAAGATGAATCAGTCCCCTTTAAAAGTCTTAATATAAATAAATGAAATATTATGTCACTTAAACACATTTGACAGTAGAAACTTGAGAATGGAAAAACGTCTCTCTAGGACGGTTCACGACGGCACATCGTTAAGTTTTAATACAAATCTCTTTTTTATTCGAATATACATTTTAGCTTTGTATTATAATAAAATATGAAGAAATAAAGTATTTTAGGTCGTTATTCAAACCATATTTTTTTTGTTTTCCAGTGACAGTAAAATATTGATAAAAAGAAGCATTAAGAAGATGTGAGCTAAAAATAAGTTTTAAAAATAACTAACGGCTTTCGTAAACCGTAAAATAATGTACATTATAAAATTAAGACCCCTCAATTTAATCTCAATAATCAGTTTTTGTTTTTAGCAACCATTTCTTGCAATTCCAACCACCAGCATGCAAACAATTCCAAGGCAAAACGCAAAAATATGTTGAAGTTCAATTCTTGGGATATTGAAGTAATGGAGATTTTTTAAGAACATGTAAAGAAATTGCAACTTTGCCTCTGCCGATGAATAAGGTGGATACCGAATAGATGCGAAATTTTCAGTGATGAAAGAAAAATCGCGAACAAGTACTGGTTTCTTGTGTGTAAATGTTTCGTACGAATATTTCCCATGATATTTGCCCATGCCGGACTCCCCGACTCCACCAAATGGCATTTCTTGCCCTAAAACATGAACGATTAGAGAATCCTATTATTGGCAATTTGTGTTAGATGATTGGAAAATTATTGACCTTGAATTACTTACATCCACACTGAAGCATAACTTCATTCAATGTAACATTTCCAGCAGTAGTTTTCTCTATGAACATCTTGTTAACATTTTTGTCCTTGGAAAACACGTACATGCTCAAAGGTTTGTCTTTTCTTGCATTGAGGTATTCGATGGCCTGCTCTGGTGAATCCATTCGAACAATGGGAAGAATTGGTCCAAATATTTCCTCCTCCATCAGCACATCCGTATCCTTTACATCAACGACTACGGTTGGAGAAATCCATAAATCTGAAGCATCTGCATTTCCTCCCACTACAATCTTCCCCTTTGTGTTTTCCAACAGCTTTTTCAACCGATTGAAATGATGGTTGTTAATGATTCTGGTAATGTCTGGACTTGACTTGTCGTCTAGTCCGTACCATTCCAAAAGAATGCGTTTAGCGCTGGCTACAAAGTTATCTTCCACTTGCTTGGAACAAAGAATGTAATCCGGAGCGATACCTTAAAAGGTAAATCATGAAATCAAATTGTTTTAACTGCAGCTGTGTACATTTCTAGTTTATGTATGTTTATGTATTTTACTTAATAATCACTTACAACTTTGTCCATTATTGATCATTTTGCCCCAGAAAATTCTTTTTGTTGCAATATCAATATCGGCGGATTCATGAAGATACAAAGGACATTTTCCCCCGAGCTCGAGGGTGATTGGAGTCAGATTTTCTGCTGCTGCAAGCATAACTTTTCTTCCGATTCTTGGAGAGCATGTTGCAAAAATGTAGTCAAATTTAATTTTAAGAAGAGCCTGAGCCTCTTGAGCCCCTCCAAAGATAACTTTGAAGCAGGTCTATAATGATTAAAAGGAAAATATTTGTTAGCCGAATATAATTATTTGACCTATCAAAATTGAAGGATTCGTTTTTCTCACCGTATCCATGTATCGAGGAAGCAATTCAGCCAGCTTTGCTCCAGTACAGATGGAGATATGCTCTGTCATTTGGAAGAAGCAAACATGTAGGCAATTTTTCGGGAACCATCCAACTTGACAAAAGACGAATTGCATCTGCAACTTCCACTTTCAAGGGCAAAAGCTCTCCCGCAGCTAAACACAGAATATTGGAATGATTCGAGCTTTGATGGATAATGAAGAATAAGATATACTTTCATTTTCTATGCTTACATTCCATTTTATGTCTCCTTAAGTCCTTATGAAGCGCTCTATCAATATCTTCTGCATTTTCTTCTAGCATCCTCTGGAGATTTTTCAGTTGGTTAATCCGAAACTCATAAGGGAGCGTTTTCCCTTTTTTAAAAGTGTCCCGAAGTTCGTCGACCATCTTGAATTACACAAATCATACCATAAATAAGTTTATCTATTGTGGCATGGCATCATCACAAAAAATGCATGAGTCATATTGCCCCTCATAAGAATGCAACTGCTATACATTTGGTAATGGCTTTTTATTGTTCGATGAAAACATTTTTTGGCAAATAAAGACTAATAAAGGCAAAAAAGTTGGCTTATATTTTTGCTCTCGCAATTATCCTTGTTGAAATTCAGAGCAAGTATGCATTATTTAAGGAAGCATGGAATAAATTGAATAAACATAATCCACAACCCTTCCCCCACGAACCGCTTATTTGCTTTCCTAAACATGAAAGTAATTGCATGTTTTTATCAAGTTAAAATTGACGGTGTCTATTTTTATTCGAATTGACGCTTGTTTACAACTCCCTGAAATCCACACGTACTGAAGGTCGCTCCGGTTGTCTAACTTTGTTTACGACAACGTAAACATGATTCCAGCATATGTTATTCGTGCGTTTTTTAACTGCCTTCAAATTTGATAGTGCTTGGCATATTCAACTTTCATAAATCTACATTTACTGTCTTATTTTCACTTTAGATCAACAGGAACTTGAACGTTCTATTTTGAGGAAACGAATGTACGCATGACTATTCAGCGCAACGGAACGGAAGCTCTTTACAAAGACATTTGGGACTTTTGACGATTTGTGAACTATATAGCATGTCACATTCCCCCTGAGTTGTACAAACGCCTTTGTCGGCTTTCCTTTGTTTTGTAACTGTTCTACCATGTAATCAAGGTCGTGGGTCATGTAGAAAAGCTAGTTATTATTAATTAAAGTTATGTTTTTTTATCATTTACCTTTCCATAATCCGGTAGAAATGGATTGCTGTTTACTGACATGTTGGTCTGCATCATCATTTTTGTAAGCTTCCAGAAATACAAGTTTCACTTTTAATAGACTTTTTCGCAAATTAGGGGAATATTTTCCAGTCTGGATAAATCAATAATTCTCTAACAAAAACTAGTTTTCAATCAAGAGATATGAAAATTAATCAGCACCAACACCTTCAAACTACTAATCACGGTGAAACACGATTCACCACACTACAAAGTATTCAGAAGTCTCTCTCTTGCTCAGAGCTTCAGAATGCTAATGTGTCGAAATAACGTTAGGTCCTAACATTTTGACCAACACTATTTGGCCCGTTAATTCTTGGAATTTGTAATACAATATAATACATTTAAGATAACTATTAATTACCAATTTAGCAATTCTCTTCTTCTAGACTAACGACAAGACACAATCGATAGCTAACTGACCAACTGGCAACTTGACACAGAATGGTATTATACTGGCGATACGGTTGAACTAAATGATGATCATGACTTGACGGACGCGTGTATTGTCTATTATCTACTGAGGTACATTCGTGAAACTAATTGTAATCTTGAGCGAAAAAAAGATGCTATTTTTGTTACATCCTTTGCGTCTGTTTAAAACAATTTTACATACTCATGCATGTGCGTATAGTTATATCTTTGATGTATAGATGCATGGATGAGTATGGCTTCCCATTGTAATTAAATCTAGGTACCTTTTCGTACTTTTCATTGTATTCAAATAACTGCGTTTTATTCGGCAAGTCATCTAACGATTTGTGCTTAGTCAGACTTTGTACTTAATTCTACCGAATCCGTTTGAATATGGATTGGGTAAATTTTCCCCTTGTACTTTACACTAATAGCCGTACGCACCTGCAACTTGTAAATATTGAAAAAGGAAAAGGGCTGAAAAGGGGCTAATGAATTGCATTCATCGGAATGAAGTAAGCACGACGGCAAAGCAAAGTATCTCGAGAGTCTGGTAATGGTACTTTAGTGAACCGTTTTTGCTATTTTTAGTACTTAAGGTTTCATTGTTTGCTTAGAGCTTGCTACGTTGGACTTTCATATTGATTTCCTAAAAGTAGAGCCAAATAAAATGTTAACTCAAGAACCTGCGCCCACCGCAGGTAAGCATACTTCGATATTTATAGAACACAAATACTTAGGTAAGTAAAAGAATGTTTGCAAATATAGGACTTGGCTGTAACTTCTCCCATTTTCTTCATTCTTGCCTTACCTCGTCTTCAACAAATTCTAACAGAATTAAGGTTTCGCTTGAAGGAACCAGATAGAAGGGCTCATGTGAATACAGCCATTTTATGATAATGTCGAGAAATCTATTTGGTACAGAGTTTGGCTTTGATTTTTTACGAATGTAATAATCACACTCATAAGCCACAACCATTATTATAAGCACATGTGAAGGGCAATAAAAATTAAACACATTTTAGCATAAAATATAAAACTGTATCAAACTGTGCATGGCTCAGAAATTATTGCCTAATGATAGCTCATGTTATTCATAATACATAATACTAGCATTTTTTGCACATCCATTTTTCTACTCCAATGCGGATAAATTACAAATAATCGCATGCCTCACATCTTGCGCTAGTGCTACTTGCATGAGTGAAGATGCTAATATGTGGGTATGCCATTTGCCTAAATGAAGGTAAAGAAGCTAAAATGTATACCTATTATGGACGGATGTTGTTGATGTTGCGAAAGAAAGCAAGAGAATAATAATCACGCAGATATTTACTTTATAGTGCTATCAAAAAGTCGATAATAATAGATGGTCTGATCTTACAGATTTAGATCTAATATGTCTATTTCATGTGGTATAGTGCTATAAGTCTAAAGTTGAATTTGTTTGCTTTACGCAAAACATGTAAATTAAGATCGCTCGTCCATCCGCCTACATAGTTTATTGATGCGGTTTGGAAAAACCTTAAGTTTTGTTTTAAACCAAAAAACAAAGTCCCGACGAAATCGCAGAAATTCAGATCTTGCAATGCAAAAACATACATAACGATTGATTTACTGCAATTCTCTTGCTTTATCTTTTACGTCATACAGCCATAAATGATTCTGAGTCATAATCATAATAATATTATCTATTCTAATCTAACTCGTATTTAAATTTTTTAGATGTGATATTCATCCAATTGAGATACATTTTGTTAAAATCCAAACGTAATTTGCTTTCCGTTCTGCAACATAATTTTAATTGGCCTAACCAAAATAGTATTATCTCACGGTTCGTCGCCTTCGTATTCCTGGCTTACGAAAGTCCCCACAGTCACTACCAACAGAAGTCATCGCTATATTTTGTTTATGCAGATGCAACATCAAGATTGTGTTGCAATCCAAAAATATTTGATACTCTGGTAAGCTTCAAGAGCAGACGATTTATTCGTGCATTTAGTCATACACAACACGACACTTTCATTTTCACTGATTAGTCGCATTCATGTTTGAAAAGTATCTTCTTAATTACTTTTAATCTCATGAGCATACAAATTCGCGATTTACAACGGAAAACAATTATGATTCTACCGTTATTCTAGGCATACATAATTATTAAATGACGTATTTTGTATGACATGCTTGACTTGGGGATAATAAACCCCATTCTCCAAAAGCATTTAAACAAGGTCTAAAAATGTGAATACAAGCTAATCTAGTACCAACCAAAGCGTAACAGAGGTTTTAATCATGAACTAATCATCACATCAGATAGTGTCCACCTTCATTATTTTGCAAACAATGACTTCTAATTCCTATTCCTACACAAGTTTCAGTACTTTTGTCAGGCGACATTTTAAATATGGATTTTTAAAAAGGATATCTTGTCCAGAAGGGCGTTTAAATATTGTCGTTAATTCATGAAATAGTTCATCAGTTACTTTTTATCACAAACAGAAGAAAGTCATTAATTGCCCAGAACACTAAACAAACGGAAAATTAACATTATCAGGATGATGGTTCAGGACAGGATTTTATGAATGTGATTTTCTTGACTTTTTTAACTCCTTTGTTCACAAGACAAGCAAGCTATATTGAGTGCAGTAGTACGCATTCATATGTACGATGTTACCCATGTTTGTTGCGGGAGTTGAATCCCAATGTGTCCTGAGTCACATACAATGTGCACAATATCAAATCATCAAATCTGCATGTTGGATAATATCATGTTTTCCTGGTTCAATTGTAAAAAAGTATTAAATTAATTATTGGCAATTAATATATTAGAATTTGTTGAAAAAATATATAATTATGGCTGGCTATGGTCAGCAGTTTGAAGTGAATATCCCCCGGGAACCCAAATCACATCCATATGTGGAAGGACAGTTTGATGATGAGGACTCGGGAGAAGCTGAGCTTGAAAAGTTAAAGTTAATCAGGTAACGACAGATGATGGTTGTTGCGTTTTCAGTTATAAGATTAGTGTTGGTGGGATATTGTGGTTGACAAAATGTTTGTTTTTTTTTTCACGCAGTACAACTGAGGAGGCATCACAGAAGAGTGACCCTGAAGATGATTGGTGTGAAGATGAGCGAAGCTCTGAGGAGGACTATGACGATGATTATCAGTTTTGGGATGAGCGAACAGGCCCCAATAGCCAAGCTGTCCAGGCTGCTCAAAAACAGTTTCAAACGTCTGATGAGTTGTTCCGGAA
>JAHZMX010004965.1:0-12369 GCA_027743895.1 Seira musarum
AATTCATCTTAAATATCTCCAGTATTTTGACAACGGATTCGTAACCAGCATAAATAGCTGATCAAGACAGTATGAGTGGTATATGCGATTACGGGGGGCACTTGAAAATGTTCCCTTGTAAGTAAATATCAGTTCATCTGCTCTTTTGATAGTTATATTGCGTGCTAAAAACATGTTCAAAGTCTATTGTACTTTGGGATGATGCGGAACTTCATGTTCAAACAAAGTGAATTAAACCAGACCTCTTCACAAACGGACAGGCAAGTTTTTGTACAAGATGGATTAGTACAAACCACTCAAAAATCTCACTATTTCCTATTTTTTGGTTGATCCACTTTTAGCTTTCCAGCTACCGCAATGATTTCCCCTCCACATGAAAAACTTTTACCGTTTTTGGGCTGGCTGCTCTGTGCGTAAGGTATCTTCAGACATCCCATAAGATTCCAAGACATAAGAAATGATTACCGTGAATAGGAAAAGTTTTATGAAGAAGGTGTACCAGGATCATGTTTCTCAAAAAGAAAGCTCTCCCGTATATATTCAAAGGTGGTTCACTTTTCTACTCTATTTCTTTCCTCAAACCCATCTGTCCCCGGTAACTTACCTAATGTTGTTCATGTCCTCTTGAAACGAGCTTTGTGGGTGGTCTTCTGCAAGAACTCTTTTTAAAGCTCCCTTTCAACAAAAATAAAAATGTGAGGATAAACTTGGTGAACACAACGGGACATCATTATTCTGCCAAGAAAAGCTGAAGTGGAAAATGTTATTTGGAAACTTTATTCATGTGGTGGGCCATCTGGAAAGCGTGGGAAGATCGCAATTAGGCTGTAGTCCAACCTCATTTGCATATAAAAATCAGTTGAAGAAGAAATGTGATTTGAGTTTGTAAAAAAAAATATTTTAAGTTGCCCGTTTCTGAACTACTTATTCAAATTAAAATCCGTGGTTGATTAGCAAATACTATTGAAATCGAAAAAAAGTTCACGCTTGGATACATTAATTTCCTCCAACCGGCTCTAAACATCCAGTCAAATAATGCGTTAGTATCAGATGCATTAATGTCATGAATTTTTATTCATCATTTCAAGAGTCTAACGTCGTGAAATTCCAGTTTGGCAAATAGTTCAATTCGAAGTGCATAAGAGTGTTTTTGCATTTTCTGAAACACCATAGACCTAAAAATGAAAAGCAAACAATATCGGTATGTACTGGATTGAAGCATGTCATCGAAACGCATTTTGTAATATTTTACGAATGCGAAAATTTTCAACAAAAGTACCTTCATCTCTGTTTCTTTGTGAAAAACATTTCATTCGCGAGAATTAAAAGCTTTCTTTATATCTTCTCACGACTCACCATGAGGAAGGGTAGGGGACATCATGCACGTATGTCTGGTTTCTTTGTCGTGACAAACTTGAGGAATGAACCTGAACAAAAGGCAATGATGATACAACAAAATAAAATGAGAATAAGACGAAGATACAAGGAGGAGACATATCTTTTACCTAACTTAGATCAAGATCACATCGAAAAATGCGATGGCGTCAGGCTCTACAAAAAGTAATAACATTAATATCTTCATGAAATTAAGGAAGAAATAATCTTTACTTCGCCCTTCATCCTGTTAAATCAATCGGATAAAGGAGTTGCATGTACGCAAAAGAAATGAGAATAGAAGTAGATCATCCTCTTGTTTGGAATTTATGTCGAATGTAAACCTGACGCGATGGAATCTAGCATCTTCATCTTAACAGAATAATCTGATTGAGCCAGATTGAGATTGAACATTTCCTGTCGATTTGAACAATTTTGAACTCTAAAAGGCCAGCACTTGATGATTTTGAGAAAATTCTTTAAAAGTCACCATTTCTGAACGAACCGTGTTCAAAATAGTCTGATTGAGCTAGATTGACTATTTCCAGTCGAATTAGACTATTTTGATCACTCAAAGTTCAGCCGTTGCTTGACGATTTTGAGAGATTTTTTTTTAAATCACCATTTATGCACGAATACAAATGAGAATGATTGGTATTCACAGGGTCAGTTTCCAAACAAAAAGGGGAAATTTCCAGTAGGATGAAAATTGAAATAAAGGTTACCACTAGGTCAGATTGTAGTGGATTTGCAATTTATTCTTAAAAAAATATTACCACAATGCAAAACTAACTTAAAAAATGAATGAGCATGCTCTAACGCAAATAAAAAAGACATTTAATTTTATTGCGGATTTAGGGAACTTTTCACACGTGGCTCGTGGATTTTGCAACTTCTTTAGCCCAGTATCCGGCTGACGCCAACCACGAAATTAGGAAACAAATTATGTGCAAAAAAGAAATGCGGAGCATTTTCTGAGAGATCTGATGTGGCGAGAGTTACTTTACCCAATGTAGAAAAAAATGAAGCAGCTTTCAACTTTTGCCACTGCGAAAGCAACGAAAAGCTTTCCTCCAGCTCTAGCAGTGTAGCTTCTTCTGTTATGAATGGTTCCAGTGGAAAAGCATTCTTGTCAAGTCAATATCAGGTTGGATGGTTTTGAACGAGAAATCAGAGAAACTCTGTATTTTCTTGCGTGGCTTAAAGTGTAATGCAATACATGAAGAATGGAAGCCAGAACGTTGGGATGGATAAGGATGGAAAATGTGGAACTTTTTTAAAGAATACATAGTTAAAATACTTATCAACGCCTAACACCGCGGACATATTACAATATACTGCATTCGAAGATCATAAATGCAATTCAAAAACAAACAAATCTATTTATCCGTGGCCATGAATTCATTCCGAAAGCAAAGAAACTGAAATGCCTATCTAACTGAACGAAAACCTTGCCCTTGTGCAATGTATGAAATGAAGGTGTTTTGCTTGAATAATTCTTGAGCTTCTAAATTCATTTTTTGTGAAATGGAATGTATTTGGCTATCACTGAGTGTGGGAAACAGTTTAAAATAGAGCAATTTTCCACTCTTCATTGGAGCAATTTTTCAAAATATAAATATAAATACATCACCTGTTTTAAATAATGAGCTGGTCAGTCAAACTGACAAAAATAAGTTAGATTTGGTTATGCGTGATGACAATCTAACAAGGGAAGGGTCCCAAGTGCCCCCTTTAATCGCTTATACCAGACATACTGTCTTAATCAGCATTTTTTCCTGCTTACGAATCCGTTTTCAGTTTGCTGTGAAAATGTCAGGGTGATTTATAATATTAATTTTTCTATATCAAATTGCATACTTACAATGCACTCTGGGATCACAACTGCCAATCAATGTTTACACCAACTTGCAAAATCCACCATATCTCGTATTTTCAATTTTCGCAAGGTGGTAACAATTGACCTCTTCCACTAGTAGTGCAAGAGAATGTAGAATTGGAGTGAGGATGTCTATCCCCTACCAAATTATTGAAGATTTTGACATAAATATTGAAATAAAAAATCACCCTGACATTTTCGTAATAACTGAAAACGGATTCCTAAGCAGAAAAAAAATGCTGATTAAGACACTATGTCTAATTGTCTAGTATATGTGATAAAGGGGGGGGCGTTTGGGGCCCTTCCCTTGTAAGAGCTGTCAGATGCCATAAATTGCTTTAGCCTTATTCCTTAAACTAGATAACAGGATAAAACATGGGAACCACTTTTATCGGTCAGTCTCAATTTCTGTCCCTATTATCTGATCATGCCTACTTATAACAGGGATTCATTATGAAAATGAATCGCACACATTTTCAAATAGAACTTCTAGAGGAAATCAATCATGCTTGCTTTGTTTCTTCATTTTGCAAGAATTTACACCATTCATCGGATTGAACTTGAAATTGGTACACCACAAGATCGAATGATTGTTTTGAACCACCTGCGTTGTATTGGAATCAGGACTCTCTGGGAATTCCATGTAGTGTCGAAAAAACAGAAATGAAGTCAATATTTGTTAGTATTACTGAACTGGGAAAATTTTTCTCAAACTAGTTTCCTAACATGAATTAAAGCTAAAGTAGGTAGGAAAAACAAAATTGGCTGGGGCCTCACTACAGTTAGTTTTTTGAACCGTGCAAATCTCATTTTCTGATACGTACTTATGTACAATTGTAATTTCAAAAATTTATTCGTATTGTAGATCAAATTTCTAACTATTTCAATACCACCTCATGAATCCATGAAAAACATTTTCCCAGAATAAAGTTTCAATATTTCAGTAATTAATTTGGCAATTGCGTGTGACAAATGAAGATAATTTAGGCAAGTCAGCACAAGAAATGGCAAAGATTCTATTTGGATTACGATTATTTGAACCGAAAGAGTTCACTTATCGTTAGCGAGTGCAATTCAGATTGTGCTAACACAATTTGATCATTAAATTATGTTTGGTTGGCGGGGTTGGATTATTTTAATTTTGAGTAAAATTAGAGCAGATTCTGGATTTTGGAGAGAAGTTAGAGCAACTAAAATACTAATTTGGGTTTTATATATTTGACCCCTGCACCAGAGAATATCGTGTTGGTCTGACTGTTGCATCCTATAATATGAAAAGATTTTATAATTACTAATAGAATTTACAATTAGTGCTGACAGCCAAACTCATAATCTGAAAATGCGCTGAAACAGAGAAGATAACAAAACATCTTAAGAAGGCCATAAATCAGTGAAAAATAGAAGTTTCCCTTTGGTTCTTCTTCATTACAATTTCCACTGACTTCATTGCTACAAAATTCCGTTGAGTTCATATGTACCAGATGCAGTGCAGTTGAATATGTAATTAAAAGGACGGAATCGAAATTTATTGAATTTGCGAGTTTTGCATTTCCGACAGGTTTCAATGACACGTAGTAGTTGGTTTTAATGCATCGAAATTTATTTAATTAAAATTAATTAAATTTTACATAAAAGCCGCGTAAGTATCTTTCACGTCCGTGGAGTACTGTGGAGTCTGACAAGACAAAACCAAACGATTGTAATCGATAAGCATGAGCTCAAACAAGACTACTACAACGGCCAGAGTAAGTAAGAGAGAAGAACTCATCCTCTTCTTTTCTGCTTCCTTTTCTTAACACAATATTCTTCTTCAAATGAGATTTGATATTGGTATTCACAGTGTCACTTTCAAAACAAATGCAAAATTTCCAGTGATGTAAAAAATTGTAATAAGGGTCACCATTATTCTGCTGGCTGCTGGTGTGTGAAGGTTGCTCTCTGTGCTCAGTTCATTGAATATTTTTTTGATTAATTGTTAAACAGACTGTTTTTAATTATTTTGACCTGTACTTTAGCACATCTAATTGGGTGTGTTTTGTGCTATATTTTTGTGTATATAACTTTGACAAACTGCTTGGATTGCAGTGAAAATTTGAGTTTTTAAAAAGTTTTTACTCATTTTATTCAAGCATGCAGCTGGCTCATAGGTACTTATAAGATAAAGAAACAAAAGTAGCAGCATACCTCTCTGTGTATTACTGTGAGTTGGCGGCATGGCTAGTGACGTGGACAAAGAACATAAAGAAAATCAACATTGCGAAATAGTCATTGATGAAATACTTGCGTCAGCTCAATATGAATTAACTTCTGGCAAATTGCCCGATGAAATCGCTAAAAGTTTTGCCCTATTTTATGAGGATGGAGCACTTAAGGCGTCATGGGAAACGCTATCTAGTAAATTTGATTTTGTCCCAAAGCGTTCAAAACGTGCTCTGGACTTTGATGGAAAGACGGTCTTGGTGGGTGACATGATCAAAATTTTGCGAGTAATTGACACCAAGGGGCTTAATGTGAAATTTGCTGCAGTTGACCTTAGAAATGTGTGCCGTGTTCACTCGGGGCTCAGTGATGAGATTGAGCTAAGAGATCAAATTAAACATCTCAGGACACAGTTAAATGATTTAGAGAAACTGCTTAAGGATGACATACGAAATGTTTCTTTACAAGTGGGCAACAATCGTTAATGAAATTTCGAGAGAGCACAATGAAATTGATAAAATCAATGGACAGAGGAGCTATAGAAATGCTGTGGCTAAGACGATTACACTTCCAAAACGGCTGAGTATTCCAAAAACAAGTACACCAGTGATTGACGTCCAGCAGATTACCGCCCTAGAAGCGAATGGCCTGAGTGTACCATCGACTGATGGCTGGAAAAAAGTTAGTCGAGCGCGCAAACCTCGTGTGAAGCCCATCACTGGCACCGCAGACAATGACACAATACAAGCTTCTAATGAGCGTGTTGTCAAGTTGTTTATTTCCCGGTGCAAGACTGGAACAAATTGTGACATGATTAAGCGGCACGTTACTGATGTATGTAATTGGAATGCACTAAATGTTGAGAGACTTAATTCCAAATTTGACACGTATGAATCGTTTAAAATTGTTATAAGTGGAAAAGATTTGAGTTTGCAAGAAGTGCTTAAGCCTGAGAATTGGCCATCAGGTCTATTTGTTCGTGAGTTCATTGAGCACAAACGACCACATTCCTTTTCGTCTTCAATTGCCAGAAACGGTGCTCGATCTTACGGGCAAAGAACTTCTCCTAATGAGTGCAGCCCTCCAAGGGCTATGCGAGTTGCAACCGTGGGTAAACCATCCCCGTCATGGAGAACCGGCTCCGATTAATGACTTGGAACTGTCATGGCCTCAAAAACGAAGGCCATGCAGGCTGGCTGAGAGAAAATTTGTGCAATTTTGACGTTGTCCTAGTGCAGGAAACATGGTTGAGGCAGAACGAGAGCCAATTATGTGAAAACTTAAGTAATGAATTTACAGTGAATCATGTTTCCGGGATGCCAGATACACACATCCCTCTACATGGCAGACCATACGGTGGAGTAGGCATATTTGTAAGGAAAGCTCTCCAAAGTATAACATCTACGGTTGACTTTAACGACCGACGGCTCAGTGGGTTGAATATAAGCACTGAAATTGGTGAAGTTTTATTAGTGTGTGTTTACCTTCCTGTAAACAAACCAGAGAATTATGACATGTTATGTGGTTACATTGACAAATTAGATGAAATTTGCACAAATCATGGAGGACATATTATAATAGCAGGAGATTTTAATATCTCTCCACAACAGAAAGAATTTCAGTTGTTGCAAGAATTGGCAACTGATCAAAGTTTAAAAATTAGTGATGTGACGCAACTTTCTAGGAGCACATTTACTTTTTGCTCAAAAGGAATGGGCCATACCAGCTGGCCGGATCACATAGTTATTTCAGATGGAATATCAAACAAAGCCAGTGTGTATCTTTATCCTGATCACAGTCCAAGTGATCACGTACCACTTTGTTTTGACCTAAAAGTTTCATGTAAACCCATTGCAGTTATTTCAGATGGAATATCAAACAAAGCCAGTGTGTATCTTTATCCTGATCACAGTCCAAGTGATCACGTACCACTTTGTTTTGACCTAAAAGTTTCATGTAAACCCATTACACTGCCCTCCGTGCCAAACACTAAAGCGAGAAAGATTCAATGGAACAAATTGAATAGCAACATAATTAGGAGATTTGAGGAACTAACAAATTGCAAACTCAACCAAGTGCTGTCGCAAATTAAATTGTGTGAAAGGCCATACTGTAAGAATCCCAATCACCTTGCGGAAATCAATTTTTTCTGCAATAGGATTGTTCAAGCGATTAAATCAAGTCAAGATGAAGCCTTGTTCATCTCAAAAGCGAAGGTAAAAGTGAAAGAGCGGCAGGTGCTGGGATGGAATTCTTTTGTCAAGGATGCATATAAAAACTATCGCAAGTCTTACGCAGAATGGATTCTATGCAATGATGAGAGCAGAAGAATGCTGCTTTTTGATCAAATGAAGGTGGCGCGCAAACGATTTAAGACTCAGTTTCGCAAGGTCCAGAGAGAAAAAGAAGTTTTGAAATGCAATAAGCTTGCTCTTGAATTTAGTGGGAATGATTTTTGTGCATTTTGGAACACTATAAGAAAGCAAGAAGGCTCCACTCACACATTTCCTTCAATGATCATAGAAGGTGTGACAGGAGACCATAGCATAAGTGAAATGTGGGCAAAAAATTACGGGTCGATATTTACGTCAAATAAAAATGAATCTATGAAGAAAACTGTGTTGAAAAAAGTCAATTCTTTGAAGGATACAGTAATTTCAATCACAGATTCGGATGTATCAGTGCTAGTGAAAGAGTTAAAGAGTGGAAAAGCGGCTGGACCGGAAGGATTAACAGGGGAAAGCTTGAAATATTGTGGAGAAAGTCTTTCTGCTGCCCTACGAACATAGCATTAGCGAGATGTGGGCAAAAAACTATGGGTCAATATTTACGTCAAATAAAAATGAATCCTTGAAAAAAACTGCGCTGTCGAAAGTCATTTCTATGGAAGATACAGTAATCTCACTCTCAGAGTCGGATGTCTCAGTGCTTGTGAAAGAGTTAAAGACTGGAAAAGCGGCCGGGCCGGAAGGATTAACAGGTGAAAGTTTAAAATATTGCGGAGAAAATCTTTTTGCTGCCCTACGAGCGCTGTACAGTTCATGTCTTCGCCACTCATATGTGCCTGACGTTATAATGAAGGTACACATTGTGCCAATTATTAAAAGGAAAGGACTTGATTCAACTCTTACTAAAAACTACCGACCGATTGCCATTGCCAGTGTACTATCTAAAGTGTTTGAGGGGATTTTACTTAAAATAAATTCACAAAAATTAACGACTAGTTACAACCAGTTTGGCTATAAGAAACACGTAGGGACGGAGTTGGCCATATTTGCTCTCAGGACGGTTGCACATCACTATGTGCGCAATGGCTCTCCAGTGTATGTATGTTATTTGGATGCCACAAAGGCATTTGACTTCGTGAATCATTGGACATTACTTGACAAGTTATGTGACAGGCAATTTGACAAAGAGTCCTTGCAAATATTATTGTTCTGGTTTCGCAACCAGCAGTTTGCTGTGCGATGGAACACGACTATCTCATCCAGCTTTTCCGTGTTAAACGGAACCCGGCAAGGTGGGCGACTGTCCAGCTTTCTCTACGGGGCATACCAAGACTTGCTTTGCCGGCAGTTAATTGATTCGCAAATCGGCTGTAGGATTGGTGAAACTATGGTCAACAGCATCTTCTATGCAGACGACATATGTCTGCTCGCGACCACCATATCAGGCCTGAAAGCCCTAGTCAATATCTGTGAGAACTTTGCGAAAAGTCATGACATCACTTTCAACCCAGCCAAATCAATGTGTCAAGCCTTCATTGAAAAAACTGCTACTTCCTTTCATGCGAAAATTGAACTTTGTGGTGAGCAACTAAAGTGGAGTGCAACGGTTCGCTATTTGGGGTATGACATAAGCTGCTGGGAGCGAGACGTGGTGGAATTAAGGAAAAGAAGGCGAGAGCTGTATGTAAGAGCAAGTCTTATTTCCTCAAGGTTTTCGAAATGCAGCCTCAGCGTCAAGAAATATTTATTTCAAACATTCTTTGGAAACATATATTGTATGAGTTTGTGGGCACCCGAATATGAAAAAGGCGTAGATATGGTAAAGGTGGCCTATAACGACTCTTGCCGTTCGCTTTTTGGCTACGCAAGAAACAGAAGTGCAAGTGAAATGTTTGTAGAGACTGGACTGAGGCACTTTAACATCGTCAGACGGCAAGCAGCCTTCTCACTGCTAAAGAGACTAGCGTCAAGTGATAATGAATGTATTTCAGCAATCTTTCGTTCTCGAGCATTCACAGATTCAAAGGTGGTTCAAAATTGGTCGAAATTTTTATTCAGCGAAAGCATAAATGTCGATACATTTCTTCATAACTACAATGAAAGTGAGTTAGCTTCCTCGGAAGTTCCGGAAACGGTCCTCACTCGGGATGCGGTTTGGAACTGGGGGAATCCGTAACTTCATAATTTATAATGTAATTTTAAGATGCGGCCTGTGTTCTGTATTCTGTTTGACACTGTGACTGACTATTCATGTATGGATCTATGGTCTGCCAATAAAGTCTAATAATAATAATAATAATTATGCATTCAAGGAATGATACACAAGATGGTTTTACCACGGTTAGCTACAAAAGAACAAAAACCAGAATTAACCCCGTATTTGGTAGTGGAACAAAGACCGGAAAGGTTAAATGCGTAGCACCGATCAAGAGAGCCTCCATTTTTGCTTCTCGCTTTGATCCCATGACTACAGAAGATGATGTAAAATCGTTTTTGGAAGACTCAAACGGATGGAAGATTTTTTCTGTTACCAAATTGAATGCAAAACACGAATCGTACAGCTCCTTCCGAATTGATATTCATGACAAGGACGAGTCAGAATTGCTGTTGCCTGACAAATGGCCTGAAAAGGCCCTCGTTTGGCGCTTCATAAGAAAATTTCGCAATGAATTTGCAAAAACAAATGTTGCTCAACAGCAACAAACCAGTGAAGATAAGTATGTATTTAAATCGGTACCTGCGACTGAGTCTGTATTTAACGAGAGTGGGGAAACCCAAGAATCTGTGCCTTTTACATGATGATTTCAGTATGCAGTTGTAATTGTCATGGTTTCGATACGAACGGACCATGGCTGGCCTCTCTAAATGACAATCAATTTGACATTATTTTATTACAAGAGGTATGGCTGTACTCGTTCCAAAGTGATATCATTGAAAAACTGTTTCCCAATTATAAGTGCATTTTAGTGTCAAGTATGTCAGACTCTAGAGCTTCTCGAGGTAGACCTTTTGGAGGTACAGCAATTTTAATAAAAAACGTCTTCTCCCACGCTATCATCTCTACAGACATTGCCGATCCTCGTATTATATCAATTAAAATAAATACTACCCAAGGTGAGCTTACAGTTGTTAATGTATATTTACCGGTAAATTCATCACCTAATGAACAGCTCATTTCAAATTGCCTTGGAAAGATTGAGGCTAAAATATTAAATCGCACTGGAGCTATAATCATTGCTGGCGATTTCAATCAGTCCCCCGGTAAAGGAAAATTTGGCGAAATAGAGGAAATGTGTGAGGAGTTCGGACTTCAAATTGTGGATGTTCTTTCTTTGCCTGGCAGTACATCAACATTCCTTTCAAAGGGATTAACTCATAAAAGTTGGCCAGATCATTGCATTGCCTCAAGTGGTCTAGTTAAAAACATCAGCATATTTGATGGGCCGTGCAACAGTGATCATGTGCCTATGTATTTTAGTATAAATGCAAGCATTTGCAGCCAAGCCAATCAGCCTTTATCTGATAAAATTCCTTGCATTCGTTGGAAAAAAGTAACGAAAAACGATATTTGTTTGTACAACAACAAAGTCGCCAGTGAATTACTTTTGTTCGAACCCTTATGCACTGAAAGTAATTGCACGGTTTCTGAACACCAACATAATATTAGGACTAGATCTCTTCAGTTATTTAACGCTATTTCAAACGCTAGCCAATTTTTATTTAAATCCCGAAGAAGTCCCAAAGCATCATATTCTCATATTCACGGATGGAATGAGTTAGTCAAGTCATCCTATGACAAGTACAAGCAGTTGTACAAGAAGTGTAAAAGTGATCAAAGTAACCTGTACTTACTGCAGCAAATGAAAGATGCGCAGAAATTATTCAAAAAAGCGTTGAAAAATTGCAAAAATCAACGATCGCGTCTACTTTCTGACAAACTTGCTGTGTCTTTTGAAGGAAGAGACTTCTCGAAATTCTGGGAGCACGTCAAACAAGAAGATAAGAAAGTCAAATGTGAAATACCTAGTGATCTCGATGGCGTAACAGGTGAAAGAGAAATGAGCAATCGTTGGACAGAAATCTTCTCAAAGCTTTTTAACGCCAATCAGGGGACAAAATACAAAATGGAAGTACAAAATTACTGCAGCACTCATACCACAGATTCCGTTGAAATTACGGAACAGTGCATCTTGAAATCTATATTTCAGCTAAAATCTGGAAGAACCAAGGGTGCTGAAGGCTAGACTGTCAGACTTATCTTATCTTATCCATTTTGTCATATCCTTATCTTATCTAAGTCGAACAATTCATATCCTTATCCATATCCCATATGAAATTTCATATTCATATCTTATCATATCTTATCCTGGATATGATCAGATAAGATAAGAAAAACTCATATCTTCTAATATTTTGCAAAAAATGTAGTGAAAGCGACGATTTTGATTAAAAATTTGCAAATTGAACAGTATTTTGTCTGTTTATGGCTGCGATAAGTTATCTTTTCGAGAAAATTCTACAAATTTAAGTAATATTTAAGAAATTCCCGCAATAATTTAATAAATTTTTACTAAAAAAACGGGAAAAATGGGGCAAAAATTGGATAAGAAGATAAGTCATATCCATAGTGGCATATCCATATCTCATATCTTATCCGGAAACTCATATCCATATCTTATCCAGAAGCAG
>JAHZMX010004966.1:0-13978 GCA_027743895.1 Seira musarum
GAGACATATATATCATTACAAATATGAGTAATAAGGTAAATCACATGGTAGTCATTTTACATTATTCATAAAGCATTAAATTTTACCACAAGTAAATATATTCATCGATAAATTATTATACAGTGTTTTCAATAACAGCATTTATACACTCTGTATAGGAAATTAATTGTTCATTGCTAAAGTGTGAGACATACATTTTGCTCTGTTCTTGAAGAAGAAACACAAGGCTAAATAAATAAAAATTTATGACACCGTATTCAGCGGTCAAGGGTTGTGTTACCACGGAGCAAATTTGCATTTAACGAAGCATTAAATATGAATGGAACTAAATATTTCCGGATGGTCAAGTTTGAAATATGTTAAGTGCTAATCAGAAGTTTTATCGAACAAACGAAAACTTTACTTTAAATTTAAAGTGCACTTTATTAGTCAGAAAGTCCCAGAGTTATAAAATAACTGAAAGAGAAACACAAAATTCATTTATTTTATTTATTATTGTCAGCGTATGATTCGGTTTTAATGGTAACTTGTTGCTCACTGGCGTCTTATGATATGTTTGGCAGAGAAGGACGCAAAGATAGACAGGCTGTGAAGATTAAATTAAATGGTGAGTACCTGATAAATTCAAAGTTTTAAATAGCTTTAGGGAAAGTAGCTAAAATTTTGCTTGTACCTATGTAATAGGTAAGGTGAAACTTGAGACTATGGAACGAATATGGCGATTACAGAACCTTCCCACTTAAATGTATGTAAAAATGGACAATGCAATATTGCTGTTTCCGGACACACACACTTTGGCAATAAAATCAAGTTATCCAGTTAATCGTAACTACATAAGTGAAACCTAAGATTATTCTTAGATCCGGTAATACAGGAAGGCTTACATGTAATGCAGCAGTAATTTAACTCGCTTTTCACATCTGCTCTCATTATTTTGCTTGCAAAATGCTGTAAATGACTATAGCATATTGTGTACGTCTCCCAAAAGAATGTGATTACTGCGCATATTAAACCCAGACATGTAATGCAGCAATAATTTAACTCGCTTTTCACATCTGCTCTCATTATTTTGCT
The DNA here is from genome assembly GCA_027743895.1 of Seira musarum. Taxonomy (NCBI): domain Eukaryota; kingdom Metazoa; phylum Arthropoda; class Collembola; order Entomobryomorpha; family Entomobryidae; genus Seira; species Seira musarum. The sequence continues at coordinate 1,075 of JAHZMX010004966.1, forward strand.
TGCAAAATGCTGTAAATGACTATAGCATATTGTGTACGTCTCCCAAAAGAATGTGATTACTGCGCATATTAAACCCAGGGAAAATATCATAAATACAACTGCAATATTTCCATCAATTCTGCTGGCAGTGTGTTTCCTAGCCTCGGCTTTCGCCTGCTCCTCTAACCGTGAACCTAAAACTTTTGGCATGAGCTTCACATAAATTTCAGTCCACCAGTTCCAGATACCGGCACTTGACAAACCATCAAGTCGTTGTAAGATTGAGGGTGGCACCCACCGTGAGAATTCAATTCCTAAATCATACGACAAACCGAGTTCATCACCTCCCCTAAATGCATTAAGCCCCTTACCCGCCAATTTGTAATAAAGTGTTCTGGAATGTAGTTCAGGTAAAAATAGAGCAGATCCGTTACAATCCTTCATTGCATCATTTTCAACTGTAGTTCCGTTAATTAGTGTATCAAACCAGCGAGGGAGAAGCTCTGTGTGATTCATCACATACTGCATTCGTTTTGGCATATGTGATGGGAGAATCACATCAGGCATACCAGTTTTATAGGTGAATAAGCTTTTGGCAAAGAAGAATAATTCACTGAAAAGTAAATTTGTAATTAAGTGGTTTCTGGTGTTGTTTAACGTTTCTGGTCCTGGGCGTATCAATGACACTATGATTCCGTACGTCGGTGTCTTTTGCGCTAGTTCCGTACCGCCAAATAATGTTGCGCGTGTGAAAATCTTGAAATCGTAGGAAATTAATGTGTCAAACTCGTCGTATGGAATGAATGCTCTTGGCAACGTAATTTTTGTGATGTTTTCGTTCTTGAAGACGTTTGATAGAACGAGAGACATAAAAAGAAACGTTGTGATGCAGATGTTAGCCGAGAGGGGAAATTCTTTACGGCGACTTGTGTAATCCCCTTGTTCTACAAGGCATTTGGAGGTGGAAAATAGCCAAGTAGAAAATTTGTCAAGCCAAACTGATTCCAAATGTTTGGCGGTTTTGTCCCATTCCCATGAATCTAAAAATGTTACGGAGCATGCAACAGCAAATATACTTACTGTGATACACAGCCAAAGAGACCAATCGAAAACGGAAGCTAAATCAATGAACGCTTGCACATATCCAATTAAAAGGGATGCATTTTTACAGCTGACAAAATTAAGATGAGTTGAATGAAATTTAAATCGAAAATACTCCTTTTTCCCGGCTGGCCCTACCATCAAGAATGAATGAGCTGCGTGTACTTTAAACTTGGAGTTGTCTTTCTTCCACCACCTATAGCTGTAGTAGGTTGATGCATTTATTAGACACAGTTTTAGCAGGGCAAATTCTGCCCTCAACCTGGCGTCCTCCAAAGTGAATAGATCTACTTTTCTATTGAAAAGCGTAAGCAACTGTTTATATTCATTGTATCCATCTTGTAATTCAATTATTTCATCAAAAATGCCGCTAAGGGATATCTGCATGTAGAAAAACCATTTGAGGGAGTCAATGTTTTTCTTGTTTTCTATTATTACTCTTTTGTCTAGCTGAATATTCGATGCATCTGTAATCAGACCCATATTTTTTAACCCAAACCCCCTCTGACAATCCTGACAGTATCTTTGGACCCAATAAATTGTAGATATTTTATGAAGTCCTTCAACGAGATATATTTCTCTGTTTGTTGCCAGATAAGTATCAGCTATAAATTGCAGACTCGCCTCTCTGTTTATCCGGAATGTATTTATCCAGAAGGGTAAATTTTGTGATAGAGTTTCCGTATCTTCCAGCAAAAGGAAGTCGTACTGTGGTCGCACTATCGTAATAACATTTGCCTTGTCCTTAATTTCTGAACGAAGAAATAAAGTGTCCCAATCCACGGTAGTATTTATCGTGTGGTACCAAAACCTTTGATAGCTTCCCGGAATGATGGCAAAGTACATATCCAAGTAATTGTCGTACTCGTAATATACAGGATTTTCCGTGACGCTTGGAGGGTAAATATAAAGGTGAGCTTCACAATGCCAGCTTTTTGATCTAAATGCATTATCAATATGGGGAATATCAAAGCATCGACTGTGATGATTGAATTGAAGACAATAGTCGATATGTTCAGCATTTGGTTTAGATGCTTTCCCGTAATTGTATGTCCTCGCTTGAGTTGGAAACAAAGGTCTTGAATTTTTTCGTGGGGTTTTCAAAGTAGCTTTATACTGAAATTTCACTACTTCATAGCGTGACATTACAACTGGTTGGGATACTTCGGAATCAATTTGAATATTCACACCTTTAAAGTTTATAAGATGGAGAAGGCATTTCTCTTGGAAAATGTTGAGGTATGACGAAACATCTAAATCTGGTTTGAAGGCTTGCCGTTCAAATAAACGAGAATAGTGTCGGCGGTACTCTGTTATGTTGTAACGGTGCTCGACGTGCGATAGGTAAATGTCAGAATGAGTGGATCCCTCATGTAATAGGAGCAGGATTGCAACAATATCCAGAATATTACTTTGCGACATCATTAACGGTTAATGATATTTAAGTATTTCTCTTTGCCTAGTTTTTACAAAGGAAGATGCAGCCTTTCTCAACTTATGCTTTCATTTGCCTAAGCATTTAAAAATATTCGAATCTGCCATATATGATTTGAAAGTAGAACAAATCTAATCGTAAGAGTGCACTTGCTTATGTTTTCATTCAAAATGCTAGTTATTGAAATTGTGCAAATGGTTTTTAGATCTAGTTTTGAGTAACGCCTGCAGCGAGCTTTATTTTGAATTCACGTGTTTGTCAGTACGTGGGCCATATGTACTGAAACACTGCGAAGCTTTCTCGCGTTTTTCGTTTCACAATGCCATAAAAATAATTACTATTAGGGTACTTCATTCCGTAACTCACACCTCGTATAACGTAACAGTCTAGAACTGCCTACCTACGACATGACAGATCACCTTAGGTAGAAATGTTAAGTTTTCTAATGAATGCACATAAATGTTTAGACATTGCTTACTGTCTGCAAAGAAAAAAAAGACGTGGTAGGCAAAACATTATTGCACATTTGCCACCGTTCATTATCATGTGACAGGGGCTGAAATCAAATACGCCACATCGAATGGAAAAACCGCTATAACTTAACAGTATCAAAACAAAATATACGACATAATTTGTAGAATTTTCTTGCTTTTTATGTCTCTTGGTTTTGCTTAGCGAGACTGATGTAGTTATGCCAATTACATACTTCCACAGCAAAATCAGAAATACGCATTCCCTTACAGCAGTCAGGCTGTTATATGGAAATAACGCGAGCATGTTTTCAAGAAAGACGCAAACATAACTTCGAATTGGTTTTCTTGTAGATCAGCCCAGATGTGTGAAAATATAATAATTATAGCAAGAAGCCAGATTTATTTTGCCATCAGTATTTTAACTCGACCTATATTGCTATTAACAATGCAACTTCGTGTATATGTCCTCAATTCTTTGGAATTCTGATTTCATAGGGTGAATGAGCATGTCAAGAAGCATGTAAATCCGTCCCATATTTTTAGCACTTCTCGATAGTTTTCGAGTTTTTGCAAAAAGTATCTCCCATTTAACCCAATGTTAAGAAAATCAGGGGTTGGCGTACTGGTGGGCTGCTTCAGAAAAATTTTCAATAACGTACTAAAAAACAACGTTCTTTGGATGAAGTTGAATGTTTGACAACTCTAAAGAAGAAATCATTTATTTGCACTAATAAGAAGCACTAAAGCAACCAATTTTTGAAAGAATTAATTGTTGTACACCAATGCGGTGTCCCATCTCTGATATAAAATTTTTTAATGGAAGTAAATTTCTCGGATCTGGGGGAGAAGTGCTAAAAATATTGGACGGATTTATTTGCTTCTTGACATGCTCTTTCACCCTATGAATTCAGATTTCAAAAAAAATTGGGGACATATACACCAAGTTGCATTGTAAGTTATTCAAACCCCAAACTCAACTTAATTCTACCAAACGAAGTACTAAAAATTAATTGCTAGCCTTTCAAGCTACTTTATTTTTCCTGGAATGAACTCGTCTAACTCATTTCCAGACATTTATATAACTATACCCCCACGTCGACTTAACTTTACTTACACAGCAACACATTACTTGATTTTCTTCCACAGCGCAAAGGACATATTTTACGTGCACGGTATTTATAATTTAGCCATTTTTATAATGTCAAATAAATCATTCACGTTGACTTTTCATTCCTTGACGAACTTAAAAAATCGATCAAGATTGGTACGTTATTTTTATGCCAAACAGTTTCAGTTTAGGTACCTTACGGAAGCTTCTGCCTAATTTATTTAGACTGCCTATGTAAAAGAAGGCTTCTTATCCTTTCCTCACATATTCTCAAACAATTTTTTTCTCAAAGCTAATACATTCTTTTGTATAAATTATTCCAAAGCAAGAACGAATTAATTTGAAATGAATTAAAACTTATCTTTGTTTCATAATCTTTTTGTCTTTAAAAAGTTATTTATGTTGCTAGGTCGTTCATGGAAAAAACTAGAGCAGCCACTACGTAGAAACTTAGTGACTAGTGATGATTCTAATCCAATGTGTTTTTCCAAACCAAATACAACTTCTTCGTTCCTAGTCCGATTCAGATTGAATGAAAAACTTAGGACTCGCACATTTTAACAAGACTATATCCAAAATTAGAATTTTATTAAATTCGACTATTTTTTCTCAATATTCCAAAACATTAAAGTCGTCAATTTTCATTAGATTCCTGAGATAACTATTTTAACATATAGGAAAAACGGGCAAATACAAATTGTATTATACAATTAAAATTAAATTTAAACTGACCAAATTTTAGAGTTTGAAGCAAATAACTTATTGTTTAAAAATCCTCTTTAGTTAGCTGAAAGTTGATATCTTCAAAGCATTGGAAACTGTGAAAAAATCCCAATGTATACTGATCCAATCCAATGGCATAGAATCCAATATTTTGATGGCCCAAGCATATCCAATACAACCACTGGATTGGATGTGATTGGAAACGCACTGGAAATGGAATTGAAAAATCATCGCTACATGACGCCCCAAAGTCGAGAACTTCAAGGGTCATTGAAATTTTCCAGTCCAAGGTTAACTACTAATTTTTCTTCTCCCTCAGTTCGACAGCTAAGTTTTGAGCTTGCCATCCTATTGAAGTATTTTTTTATATTAAGCTGTCGTGGCTGAATTACCCAACAACGAATTTTTGAGATGGCCATCTTTTTTATTTGATATTAGGCTGTCGAGGCTGAATTACTCAACTACGAAATCAATCGATTCTATACGACCATCATATGCCGAATACGGAGAAAAGACGTATGTAATTGAATAGATTGTTGCGGAGGATAACCAGTTTTAATTTTTCTTCGGGGGAAATTCATTCCGTCTGAACCAAACGTTCTGGAAATTATACTGTGTTGACTTTCAAGTATATTTTTGTTTCCTGCAATATTCCATTTAGAAATTGAATCACTAAAAATGTCGTTCACCAAGGGTAGCATAAACGTGTATCTTTACGGTTTAAATCACGTTCTTCTTGCTCCTATCAAAGTAAAGTATAACTGGCAAGGAGACTATCAACTATCAAAATGCGACAAGAAACCAAACGTCTTGGCTAAAGCGTTTATCTATTTTTCAAACCTAATCTCGGTATTGTTGTGGTGTATGTTTCTTTGTAAACTTCAGATGTTGATTACACGTTGGTCCCAATACGAAGATGTAAACCAACTCGCTCTCATCATCTATCTCGTTGCTGCTGTTACACTGGGAGGTCTATTCTGCAAATTTTCTTACCAGTACGGACAAGAAATCTGTTCCATAGTGAATGAATGCCTGAATTTGTTGCCACCTAAGAAGAAATCCGTTAGTCTCACTAGCAGATTTATGTCTAAGGAAAGTATTTCGGAAGTCGGACGAGAATGTGTAATTTATAACATCTCCTTAACATTTGTTCTAACTCCCATCTTTGCAGCAGCGATTCCAATACTTTGGGACTACGATCTCATGCTTTGTTTTGTCAATAGCACATTTAGTGATTCCAAATCTTTTGAAGTCATAAGATGGTTTGCTAAAGATTTCTGTGTCGCTGATGTATGGATTAATGGGATTCCATCTATGCAAGATTGGACTTTCTGTTCTGTTGGTAATCGTGATGGTTGGAGAAACTGTCCAAATCCTCTCCTTCCAAATGATTCCAAAGGCGAAATCATCATCAGCCAAATTTCAATTTCAGCGATCTCTGAATCGCTTTGTTAAGCTACAGCTTCTATTAAGTGTTACTAGATTTACTATGAGTAGTTTATTAGCTGGGCTTTGGGCAGCGGGAGTGGCCATTACGTCGATAAGCTTATATTTTGTTCTAACCTATTCTCTTGGGGGAACGGTAACGTTTTTTCACATTATGTTTGCATCAACTGGTATTGCTTGCATTTTGGAAACATTGATTCTTATTAACTTGGGATCCGTTCCAAACCAAAATGGGTATCGGTTTAAACAGTTTTGGGAATGTCAATATTTAAGTGGAGGGCGACGAAGAAGATTGAAAGCTTGTCCGCGAGTGGGATACATGATAGGTTCTGTAAGTCTTGTGAAGAAAACTACTGCGCTTACAACTTTAAATGTCATCTTAGATAATACAGCTTCGATGATTTTGATGGATGTTAGTCCATTTTACTAAATTTTATTGCTTATTATCTGACGAGGGAACTACAAGCCCGATTGTCCTTGGATTTCGAGGGCGCAATTCTGCATTAATTACCCTGGAACAATTTGGTATTTTGTGGCATTTGTCAACGCATTTCCATCAGGAGTAGCTGCGAAACTGATTTTTATATCATTAGACAAACTAATTGCAGGCGGTTACATTGTATGTTTGCAACGGAAACGAAAATGATAATATTTCCGCATTAAGGATGATTGACAAATGCCACCTTGCAAACCTCGTTTTTCAATGACCATCAAGGTTTGTAAGCTCCCTGAGTATCCATGGACCCAAAACATATGTCATGCAAATAAATAATTCCCATTAACATTTTAGCAGACAATGATTTACATTAACACTTTCCAGCGTCCTATGTTCCATGCGATTCATCTAACAAAGATAATATAAGACAAAATAAATTAAATGTATAAGAATGAATCAATATAATCGATCGAGTTTACAATTTAATTGGAACAACCACTCAAAATTGATCTAAGATTGCTATAACCAATGTTTAATCTTGTTTTTTGAAGCACTACTCATATACATTTTGACAAGCCAGCGAAGGCATTTAATTTTAGTCATTAAAATGACGCAGGGTAATTTCAAATTAAAATCATTTTATAAATGTTCTTCATGGCTTTGGCACACAACTTGCAAAATATTGTTGTCATTGGAAGTTGCCATCGGGAACATGGTATTGCCGGTTGATTACGGTACCGATGAATAACATTTTTTACATTTTTATAAGCGTCAAAAATATGAATTTTTTCGTGTGGGATGCTATATTTCAGTTTGAAAATGATTAATACCTAGTATTGACCTCTTTATTTAATGATATATGCGAGTATACAACATTATTAAACATTTGTAGAATTACTACCAAAATTATTCGTAAAGATTGAATTACAAAAATTGCAATCGCACGTCGGTTTGAAAAAAGTTGAAACAAAGGGAATTAAAAAATACAAGATATAAGAATGAAAATGGTCCTTAAATAATAGAAACATTTCATAGAAGTTTAAGTACACTATTGCTGTAATTCACGATAAACTGTCTATGAAATTTCAACACCTTTGTATTGCCAAAACAGTAATGCCAATTCCATGTATCATAATTTGGCGAATTAAACAAGCTGGAGGCATTCCATTTGCCTAACTGGATCTCTTTACACATCTTTTTTAACTGTTGTCATTTTCATTGGAACTATTAAAAATCATAAAGAAATATCAACTTTAATCTCGAAATTCGAAATCCACTGTCGTGCACTGTGCACTACACTGAATATAGTATTATCTATTTTCTTTCGGGCAAATTACAATAATATAACAGCCAGGTACCTCCTCGTGAAGTACGACATCCTGCCTCCTTCGTAAAGTCGATGCCTTGGTGTAGCAAGCAGTTCATATTGCTCAAATTCAAATGGTAATGAGATCCAAAGTGTCCTAGACAAATATAACGAATGAGAACCTGAACAAAATGCTTATAAAAACGAGTTTAAAGGCGCTCAATCCACATAACCAAACTTTTTTACTGCCATGGCCTCCACGAAGACCATTTGGCTGGCGGCAAGTTGAAACTAGAAACCAGAAGCTTGCATCATCTAAAACTCCAGGACCCCAGCTACATTCTCATGTGCATTGCCTATGGATTTTTTTTAAGCTTAGGTGTTCAAAGTAACATATTTTAAAACGAAGCTCAACGATTTTCTAAGAGTTTGGGAAAGCTAAAAATGATGATAGGAACAAAGTCGGCCTACATTCAATTTAAAAATTCATGCAAGTAAAAAGTAAAAATGACAATGTTGTAGTTTAAAGGATGGAGAATATGTAAAAAATACGCTAGTCATACACAAACGGAAAATTAGGTTCGAAAAATGGCTTCCAAAATGGAAAAATCCGTTTTGTAATACTCAGTATATGTACCTTAATATATTTGTGTATTTGAGTCACGAATATGATAAGATTACATGGTTTAAGTATTGTCAGTTCCTTGAAATAGTGAGTACAATTTTCTAATCTAACATGTTTTTGTTATGTGCTGCATAGAGAGATTGTATAGCTGATAATAAATCAGCCACTGGGGTATTCTCCGATGCAATTAAAAAATTCGGCCACTTACCTGCCACACTAAAAGGCGACATACTTTGTACCAATATTACTTAACATGAATTTATTAATCTATAAATTGTGGTAAAAAACGTCCAAAAAACTCAGGAAAGTTTTCCAGAAAGCAATACCAGGTCACATATAATTTTTTAATTCGAATTTCAATAAAGCTGATGTAAAAAATTAAGGGGTATGTTATATCACATCCATTTCGTTGATCAAAAACAAGTGAATAGGTACTTATGTCATTGCTTGAATAAACTACCTAAAAAATTATTCTCCAAATTTAAAAAAACAACTGGCTCTTATGAAGTAATGACAAAAAAAGACATGTATAATACGTTCAAGCAACAAAGTAAAATTCATTTATATAGCGTTCGATGTTATCTTTGCGGTGGAATTTCTGTTGCAAAATCATCTTTAGGCGTGGCACATTACTCACCAGTGTTAAGACATTTCGGCAACCGCTCATTCTCGATTTAAGGGGCTATATTCTCCATGCTGTACACTAAACTGTAGAATTTTTGCCTTTACTTACAAGTTACATTTTACAGTTGTGGTTTTGGTGCCTTCGGTGTTTTATAATTTTAACGTTCTTGAGGAAATAATTTAGACATCGCGTGAATCTATTGATAATGCTCATAATAAAGAAAGCCTAAGAGAGCATAATTATGCTTTGATATGAAAATTGGGCTTAAAGTTATTCAGAAAGTGAATACTATTAAAAACATCTATGTCCTGCCACATTCTACTGTCTCAGAGGAAATATGGTTTCAAAAAATAAGGGGGCGTTTTAGTTTGTAATTTGTAACACAATATGACTGTAATTACACTTCCAAATTGAGCCTACACACTTTCAGTAGAAGTTTTACGTTTTGGTAAATAGATTAAACGACTGGCAGCACTGAAGAGACGTGAGTTCGAATTCTGCAAGTATTTTGATAATGATAATTACAGTGTGTTGATTCAGTCCAAGACAGTGTGTTTATTGTTTGCTTGATCTAAATTATTCCTGACAACTACAACAACATTAATTGCTTTATTTGAAGGTAATCGAAATGATTCTTCTGCACTAGCATTAAAGATCTGAATTACAATTTGTGCAAGAAGAGATATTGTAAGTCCTCATTGCGATGCAAGTAAAATTACTTAAACATTTACCCAATTATTATTCAATGTGGTAGACTTATTGCCCTTTCCGGTATACGAAAAAATGTGCAACATTCAGAAGGAAGATTGAAATTTGCGTTTGCTAACGTCTGTTTCCAATTGCCTATACATGCAGACCTTCTCCGCTTAAAGGATTTCTAATAAGTTTCTGTGGATAAGCCGTAAGTTTTCTGGAAGGTATGATTCATGCAACCATTGTTCTCAAATTAAGGGATTCGTTTTGCAAATTATTCATAGTCCAAAGTAAATTAAGTATAAATATATCTAAAAAGTAAGCAACTTACATTTCATTATTTATGTCGAAGTTACAAAAGTTTTTTTTGTTCCTATTACCAGTGACTCGGCGACTTTTACCTGTAAACTTTGTATATATTAAAGGTACATTTTAAATTGTACCAACGTACACGGTATAGACTCCACAAAACATCAATTCCAATATCCAGAACTCAGAAATTTGTTCATTGTCATAATAACTCAACTCAACGTTTTTGCAAAGTGAATTTCTATTCACAATTTTCTGGGATAAGGTACTTACTCTGTCCAAATTTTGCTTTGATCATATAAGTATTAGAAAACGAGTTTCGATAATACTGTCCTGTTCTTAGTCTTTAGCTTAAGTAAATAAATTATTCAAATATTCTATAGTTCAATACTCCTCCGCTAAGGTGAAGCTGACCTAAAAACCAATCCATTTAGAAACAGAAAAGGGTATCAAATAAGCAGTTATAAAAGGCTTTTTCCCGAGCTTCTAGAAAGTGTTCAAGGAATACTAATCTCATAATATTAAGTCAACATATCTCAATTTTATCGTATTCGATAAAAATCCAAAACAAAAAAATGTCGTTCACCACGGGTTGCGTAAACGTCTTCTACCACCTTTTCAATAGGGTTTTTCTTGCTCCTTTTCACATTAACAAAAACAGGAACGGAGAGTACTATATATCATTTTGTGATAAGTCAAACCAAAATGTTATAACTCAAATGATTTTCTATTTCCTCAACCTGATCACGGTATTGTTGTGGTTACTATTTATTTGGAAACTGGAAATTTTAATCGTGCACTGGTCCGAATTTGAAGATGTGAGACAACTCGCCCTCTTTATCTACCTTGTGGCTGCTGTTACACTAGGCGGTTTTTACTATGATCTTGTCTATCAGTATGGAAAAGAACTCTGTTCAATGGCAAACGAATGTTTTAGACTTCGGCCTCCAAAGAAGTCGTCCATTTATCTGCCACCTACATATCGTGTTACCAAGAAATACTTAATTGATTTCATACGGGAATGTCTGCTTTATGAATTTACCTTAATACTTGTCGTATCTCCTCTATTTGCTTTAGTAGTTCCAATTTTATTTGACTATGACCTCATACTCCACTTTGTTAACAAAGTATTTAGTAACTCAGAATCATTCATGCTCATTAGATGGATCGCAAAGATTTCAATGTCGTTGGCGTACGGACTAATGGCATTTCATCTAATCAGTATTGGACTGTCTGGGTTTTTAATTGTCGTGATTATTATGGAAACTACACAAACCCTCTCTTATCAAATAGTTCCTGATTCTACTATCACATCAAATATTAAATTTCAACGATCATTTAGTCGCTTTCTTAAGCTCCAGATTCTATTGTCTGCGGCCGGGTTGGCAACGAAAAATTTTGCGGCTGGGCTATGGGGAACTGGTGTTGTCATTACTACTTCATGCTCATACTTCATAATAACGTGTTCTATTAGCGGTACCGGAACATTCTTTTATGTTTTCTTTGAATTGCTCGAAATTGTTTGCCTTTTCGTTATGTTGGTTCTTATTACCCTGGGTTTCGTTCCCAATCTAAATGGTTGTAGGTTTCAACAATTTTGGAAAGATAAGAATCTTAGTAAAGAACGACGGAAAAGATTAAAAGCTTGCCCTCGAATAGGATACATGATTGGCTCTGTTAGTATCGTACGAAAAAGTACTGCGCTCACAACTATGGATGTCGTTTTAAATAATACTGCTTCGATAGCTTTGATGGACGTAGGTCCTTCCAAGTAAAATTGTGTTTTCTATTACACCGTGTATTATGTTAATTATAATGGTCGATGTTATCAAATACCCCTTTTGAATAAAACTGTTTCATTGGATTACAGGCCTTAATCCAGTAAGTCTGTGAATTACTAAGCAGAAGTTTTATGAAACTAAGTAAAAAGAGTATTTTTATAGTTAAGTACAATTAGTAATTAGTCGTAAATCCACAGAGACAGTAAACTAAATTAAAATATCAAATTTATTTATGCTATCAAATATTGTTTACGTATTACTAGATTTTTTGGCTAGTAGTAACCCGGTAGTGTTTCATCTTATGATTTAGATACACTTTTCATGTATTTATATTCTTATTGTAGTACCGTACTAATATGTTATTTGCAATTTCTTTGTAATACCTGTAATGAGTAAGGATTCTCGTGGCTTTTAAGGTATTTTTCGCTGAAACTAAAATATCAATTACAAATAAAAAACGAGTATATCTTCGATTCAAATTTTTTAGTAAAAATATCGTTATATCTGCTTTAAGCATGATCACTGAACAAATTCGAATCGATGAAGCCCTACATGGCATTGCGCGATGTTATTGAGTGAACCTGAAATGTTGTTTCCTACACCATTGTGCTTGTACCATGAAAGCCTTTCACTTCCAGTTTTCGTCTTCGTAACTACGTCAGTCGGGTGTCGACATCACTTCTTAATTTTAAGTATTTTTGCTCAATTATTCAACGACAGATTCAATTGATTCCATACACCCGTGATATGGAAATTGTAAAGCAAAGAAGAGCATATTTTTGCAGGAAGTCCTACAGACTTAGCGTCACTGCAGACTATGATCAACGAAGAAATGCAGAACGTCTCTAATTATTTTTTACAAAA
>JAHZMX010004967.1:0-15298 GCA_027743895.1 Seira musarum
GGCTGAGATTTAGACTGGAAAGGGGATGGAGTGATGTTGCTGGAAGCATGAGATGAAAATTCAATGATGAAATGAATGAACGAAAGATGTTTTAGTGCACTTGGCAGCTTGTTCCAATTTCATTAATGAACGCTGTGGGGAATGAATGATATCAAAATTAAAGTCTTTGTTACTGTTAGCCTCATGTGGGCATCGAGGCAAAATTAATTGTTTGACAAATTGTAACCAGGATTACACGATACCGTGTCTGTCTTAATTAATGAGCTTATAGACTGTAATTACTGTCTTTGATTTACGTCACTCAATAAAACTGTGTTATTATCATTTCCACTTAGAAAAAAGTAAAATCAAATCAAATGATTTCATATCTTTTAAAAATCGAAATATTTGAAATCTATTTCAAGAAGTGAGTCGAATGCAAAAATTCATTGCTTTTTACGCAGCATTCTGAATACATTTTTGTAAATCAGCTCAACATGACAAATTGAAATAAAATTAATAAATGAGTTAAAGAAATAGAACCAGAAATTAAATGATTTCATGGAAAACTCCCACGCTAACGCCAACTAAACCGAAGTAGGTAATAAACTTGAATTTGTTTACTTAATCCATCTCGTCAAAAAAGTTTACCTGTTTTGGCTTAGAAGAAACTGTAAATGGAATTCCTTTTTATTTTCTTCTTCTATGTCGTTCGCAGACAACACAACTAACTAGTTTTGTTTTTGTTACCCTTTAACATTGCATTGGTCTGGTTTTGCTCATTTTACTCATTTACCCTAATGAAATGAACGGTTGATTTGATGCGTGAAACCGTAAGTAAATGAAAGAAAACAAAAAGGGTACTGTACTCTGAACTGTTTAGAAATGGCAGGGCATAATAGAAAGAGGGGAAGAAAATTAGATATCTTCTGCTCTTAAATGTGAAAGGATTTTGTAGAAGATTCCATTCAAAACTCCTGCTTCCTATCTCTATTCAGCTCCAAAGTAATTAATTTGCCATTAACGTCATCATCATCATCGTTTAAAAGTGGTACATATGTGTAGGTATTAGGTATATAGGTATTACTTTGTATTCAGCAATGACTTGAAATGACTTTCCGATTTATGAAAGATATACCTACATTGAGATCGATGTTGATTAAACGAATGATCTACTCAAGAGTCGAAATATTTTTAAATGAATGGAATTGAATGTATATGAACGATTGAGTAAATGCTATAAACAAAAATGGGGAGTTGAAGAACAATAGAAATCTAAAGGGTTCCTTCAATTCAATACGATGAAGAAAGGACAAGAGGACTGACTGGAACAAGTACAAAAAAATCATTCGGATACGGCAAAGCAATAAGGAACGAAAAAAAACTTTTCACGGGTCCACATACTTTGTTAATGCTTATCGTGAGCTGAGATGATAGATTATACATCAATCAGATAATTTTTCGTTAAATGAGCTAATACGAGCAAATTTACTGCCCTTCCGAGGAGCAAATAAAAAAATTAAAATAACACTTGTTCATCTGTTTCTGGTCTTTGATTTAATCTACTCATTCAAACTATCTTCTTTAAAGAGAATTTTTACAAATTCAAATGAGTGGCTCTCGCAATATTGAAGTTGAGTTTCCGGGCATTACGACATTGTCAGAACATTGAAGTTGAAGTCAGAACGTTTAGCAAGAAATACTGGCAGTAATTTCGTCAAATGACGGAAAAGAATGGCCGGACAATATTTTGGATTGTTAACAGTGTAGATCATTTGCCACTTGGAAACTTCTATACGCAAATGATCATATCATAACACTGCACTGTCTTCATCTTTGGAATCGCTTTTCGATCAACTAAAACATCTTTTCCGAACCAAACTACCTGATCCGCTTTATCATCATCTCTTCTTACTTTTTATACGTCGAGTCAATCAAACAAAGTAAGCCAAAAACACGGAAAAGGGTAGATACCTATGAATGACAAATACTGATGACAATTCGCCACTACGAAATTCAGATTTTTTTATTCACTGGATTGGACAAGGCACCTTGTCAAACAATATCTCTTCTATCAACTATACCTAAGCAAATACAAATGATCTATTGTGCATTGTGATCTTGGTCCCGATTTTTTTAGTTTTTCATCATCCTGTCAGTCTGTCGTCTGTTTACTTTGTTCAAAAACAGTAAACTTTGTGTAAATTCAGAATTTAATTAAACATCTTAATTTATTACTGGAATAACTTCTCCAAAACCTTATAAAAATGAAAACCGGATAGAACATACGAAAGAAAATATTTTATTTCTGAAATTTTAAACTTCAACTCATTTTTTTGCACTCGCCAGCGCTACATCTTTACACCGCTTCCAATTCCGATTTCATTTACATTTACATAATTCTAGAAATGTTGTCAGGTCTCTGGAGTGTAAAAAAATCCATCCCGGTTGATTCTCATGATGAAAAATTGCATAACAAAAGGAATTGTTTCAAACACGGTATATTTCAATAATTTTAACAGGAAAATATACTTTTTTTTACCTTTATCGATCTAGAAGTACTACTGCCAACCAGAACCAGACACAATTTTATACAACAAGGAACGAACGAAAAGAAAAGAGAATCTAGGGATAAATATTAATACTTACACTATTCATATTAAACTATACCTTTATAATTTAAAATTCAACAAAAGGGAATTAATTTCTTAGTGGAAACTAAACTGAAGAAAAGAAATTATTTTTAGCTTTGATTTTTTTTTTATTTTTTACCTCTTTGAAAGTAAAATATTCTGACTGACGATCTAAAAGATGGAAAAAGTTTATTTAAAAAAAAGTGTATTTCTATTGTATTCTGTCATTCCATTCCAAATCCCAATCGGATCCGCCATCGCATCCCTTCCAATCCCATCCAACATTTTTTTTAACGGGAGAAAAAATGTAAAACAGAACAAAAAGATTTTTTTAGATTTTTTCCCTGCATTATATTTTTCCTGGTTGAGGGAGGATGGAAAATGATGATGATGATGAGCTGTACGCGTTTACGCTATCATCCTATTCATTTCATAATGTTTTTGTGCTTTATGATATGATTTTTATTTGATGATGATGATGATTTTAATTTGAACGAATGAATGAATGATTATGTTGATGAGTTACGGCTCTTTGTTTCTTGATTAAAAACCTGCTTTTCATTGTTTACCAGTTTTCGCTGTTGGAACTGAAAAGAATTTTACAAACCAGTGTAATGGAAGATTACTATGTTTTTTTCGAGAAAAAATAAAATGCTGGAGTTGAAAGTACAATTTGACAATGAAACAGAGGTAACGTCAACATGAAGCAATGAAATGAGAACAATAAGATTTTCAGTGTATCACTTTGCCCCAAAAGGATACCTTTCGTAAATGACTTTTACCGTTTTCTTCTCCCTAAGGTCATTATCATTACATTGCTCATGTGAAGTTGGACATGTGAATCCTATTGAAACTAGTAA
Organism: Seira musarum; assembly: GCA_027743895.1. Classification (NCBI taxonomy): domain Eukaryota; kingdom Metazoa; phylum Arthropoda; class Collembola; order Entomobryomorpha; family Entomobryidae; genus Seira; species Seira musarum. The sequence continues at coordinate 3,473 of JAHZMX010004967.1, forward strand.
GGACCTTGACTTCAGATATGTTTAAATCGTTAAACTGTGGACAATTTAAATCAGTTCTAACTATAAAATATTTTTTTAAAGTTTGTAAAAAATGGACTTGCGTCGGATTTGCGCTGTTCTGACTTTGACACTGTTCTTTCTCCTATGGTATCATGTGAGTAATGTGAATGGGATCATAAGAAATAAAAAACCAAAGAAAACACGTTATCCCAATGGAACCCGTATTCATTACCCAACATTAACGGAAGTTATAAAGAAGAACAAGAAACTGGAACTGTTAAATAGCAAGAAGAAAAGTAACAGCACAGACATCGGTTCCTCAACTTCATCTGAAGAAAGCGATAGTGAATCCTTGACAAACTGGATAAACGAGGTAGATACTACTGGCCTTCTCCGGAAAATTATCAAAAGGAAAATCTACATTCCTGAGGATAGCTCTCTATCTTTAAGCTCTCAAGTTTCTAGGCCAAATATTTTCCCAAATATTTTTAACCAGGGAGAGGGTTTTATCGTGGATGCTGTAATTGAATGGCCAGTTTGGCGTAAGTTACGAAAACACACAGGCAAAAAATATTGTGTCAAGATTAACATTTAATACGTATTTATTTTTTTTCAGTAAATTTGCACAAACTGTCCGAAGCTGTAAATGGTGAGAAAGCAAAGGTTGAGACTGACGACCCAACATTTAAGTCCGATTTAGATTCAAAACAAGATGTAAATTCAAGTTCAAGTGGTAATGGAGAGGGGTCAGAAGGAAAGTCCCTATCTTCTGGCTACGGTTTCATTGGAATTGAACGATGTCTAATTTACGAGCAACTCGAAAAAGGAATGAGCATTTACCTCGATATTTCTCGAAATCAGTCTCATGACTGTGTTTTACGAGCTATTTGTGAATCTCAGCAAGTTGCAGAATTTTATCCTGTTGCACCGTCATCCATATTCTTTGAAGTGCTTCATCTCATTCTCACGTAAGGCTATTGACAAACTTTTTCCCATTTTTATTCGTTTACATAAAAAGAGAAATACATTTATTTTATGCAACTTTCATTAAAAAAAAACTTTTAGCCCAAGCTTAAGCCAATCCTCGGATGAGCCATGCTACAAGGATTATCTCGCAGCAGAAGATGCGGCTTATGAATCTCCCAAACACTGTACGGATTTGATCTCAAAATGCCCCTTAAACATTGCAGGACTTTTCGTGAGAAACTTTTTCCCGGAAATACTTTAACATTATAACTACTTGCTCTCATCTCGCATTTTGATGTTGCGTTACTAAATTTAAATAGATAAATAAATCCTAAACATTTCTTGTAAATAATTATGATCCGTCATACGCGCATTTATTTTACCTGCCCACATTTTTTCGTTGCAAACAGATCAAATTAAAATGAAATAAATATGAACATATACATATTTCTCTTCCCAGTATTGATTCGTGTTTATAAAACTCAATTTTATTTCATAATCTCATCTTGAATTAAAAAAAGATTTCGAGCAGCAGGCAGCAGACTTGATGTTTTTGTGCAAAATAAAACCTTTTCATCATCTCATTTTGTGGAATACTAATCATGTTGATGTAAGTAAGTTTGTTGGTCTTTTTCCAGCCTTTCTTTACAGTTCCTCCTCCAGATTTTTCAGGAGGAAAAAAGGTACTCGGTTTTGCTCTGCGTTTGTTCTGTATGAAGCTAATGAAAAAAACTTTTTTCTCTCAAAAAGAAGAACGTTGAGGAAAACGGAAGAGAACACACCTCCTCTCTCCATATTCACGTTTCTATAAACTCCAATCCAATTCCATTTTTCCTCCATTCATTCAATTCAATTGAAATGGGAACATAATAAAAGTCGCGGTGCTTTTCACTCTTTTCTCATCCACTTAAAAACCATTGAATTGAATTGGATTTCTTTGCTGGAAAAAGGCAAAAAACTACTCCCAAATCCAATTCATTTTCCCCGGACCGACAAAGAGAAAATTTAGGCAAATGATTTCTTGTGATGTGGTGGTCCATTTTACAAATGGATTATTTATTCCCCATAAGTCTTTTATTTGTTTATAAAAAGGATTCCTTTTAAAACGTAGAAAACAGAAATCACAGTAATTAGGTAATTATTTGTCATTATTTCATGATAAACAACATAACATGTTTATAATCAATATCAAATTCAGAGTTCTTCTGGGGGTACTTCAGTTTCCCCACGCATTCCTAGTCTCCAGGATGAAGTGTAGTCAGTCTTCACTTCAAATTCTCGGTCCATTTTCATGTAGTGCTGAGTTTCGATGTTATAACTGGGCCAGATCGGGTAGTCACTGGATTCTTCGGGAGTTGGATTGCCATTAATTACAAAGTTTGTAAAAAGACTGCAATATTTTCGCTGAAACGTGAGATCGGCTGGGGCAAGAATGAATGGGAGACGGAACCTGTACATATAAATAAACAATATTCAAGTGCTAACTACATATTAGGAAATTGAATTAAAAATACTTAATCCTTAGAAATTGATTATCTTACATGTAGATGAGGTCGTCAGCATGACAGATACCTGGTTTGATTGGGGGTTTCTCCCCTCCAATAATTTGCTCGACGAGATTAAAAGCCAAGTTGAATAAACTACTTCCATATGGACTGTAGTACTCGAAATTGTAGAGATAAACTGCAGGAAGTCTACGGGAGAGGATATCGGCAGTTCTCAGAATTGAAGATTTCATGAATGCGACGCTTAACATCTATTAGATAAACACAAATTGTAATTTAATCGCTATTATGTGGATAAATAACGTTTAAAATAACTTATGAAAACTTACATCTAGAAGTTCGTATTGCATTTCAGTGAAATTTGTTCGCTTCTCCCCAGGTTTAAGGTATCCTACGGCCAAGGTTTGAGAAATTGATGCACCATTGATCCTCTCATTAACTCCCCAAGTTTTTAAGAGGTCTCCAACAAGGTAATCTCTCAAGTATTGAGTGTCGTTGAGAAGTCCATTTGGGTTTAAAATTAGGAAATGACTACCAGCCAGTGGAAGAATTCCTTCGTGTTGCACGGATCCAAGCATCACTGGTACATTAGGAAGAGGACCTTCCATGAAAAGTTTTAATGGATCGTCTGGTAAAAATGCTCCTGGGACGTCACCTTCAATCACTGGAGTCGTTCCAGACAGCAATATTTTAAACTGCTGAAACTCTTCAATCTACAAAAAAAAATCCTGATAAAATAAAACTGCTTTTCAGTAACAAAAAGTTTTTGAGCAAGACTTACAATAACACCTAAACCAGCTTGGCACAGGAGCAACCAGTCTACACTTTTGACACATTCAGTTAATTCATAGCTGTTCTCTGTAGAGCAATTGAGCAAGGCTCCAAGACGCCTGGCAGATTCTGCCGGATTTCTGTCAATTGCCCACTCTTGGATTGGGCTTGCGGATGTTGCATTGTCTCCAGTATAAAAAAATCCTAATAAAATTAAAGATAAAAAATAAATAGGTAAAATGCTAAAAAAAACTTTATTTTAATTAAACTTAAAATGTTTTTTATACCAAATGGACCCAAGCGATAGTTCAGGGTCACCTTTTTCATACAAGACAAAATAAAATCATTAAACTTATGAAACGTACGAAACCTTATTGAATGCGTTTGAATTCGTCTTTACCAGGACTATATCAGCAGCAAGGAGTTTGTATCCTCCATAAACCGAATTCTGACCAAAGGCGTAGCCTCCTCCGTGGATGAATACAACAACAGGAAGGAGAGGTCCGGTTCCAACGCCACCTCCCTGACGCGTAGAATAAACAGAGAGGTAAAGACAGTCCTCATCAGACTTTGTCAAGTTCGTTTTGAATTGAGGACAAGCGTTAGGATGACTCGTGGCTTCATAGATCTCATCACTCCAGCCTTGGTAGGGTTGTGGGGGCTGTTTAAATACAAAACGAGTTAGTAACCAACCTTTAAATGCTTCAAATATAAAAATAAAGCATGTGAGAATTGCCTTAAATCTCAATTCTCCAACTGGCGGCGCAGCATATGGGATCCCAAGGTAACGGTAAATCGTTTTCCCATTGATAGCGGTAGAAGTGTCGCCACGAATTGTTCCATTTCGTGTGTTGACTAAAGGAGCAAATATTTCTGCGTCAGGATCACCTTTCCCTTCATTTTGCATCTCTTCTAGCCATGCAGTAATTACTGGATCTTCTTCCCATTTGTAGTTAAATTTGGCTAGGCATGTCGCACATAGCCCCAACAATAGGAAAGATGATAAAAGAAACTTTTTTACGGGTGCCATTTTAGCGAAATGATCGTCCCGATCCAGTTGTGGGCACAGCGAAGTTATTCACATTCGCTAATTGATGGTTAGGAATAAATGTGATTGATATTTATGCAGCATAAGTTGAGAAATCGGAAAACCGTCGCAGACAAGTAGACATAACATAACTTGGATTAAATCACGCCAATGCAAATCACGATAATATGATAATGATAAGAAAAGATATTTATAAAAATTCATGTTGCTGATATTCAAGTATTTGTATCGAATTGCAGGGTATGAATTTCGATAAAATTTGACAGATAATATTACGTACTGTAAGGAGATATCTTTAATAAAAGAAACTTTTTTACGGGTGCCATTTTAGCGAAATGATCGTCCCGATCCAGTTGTGGGCATAGCGAAGTTATTCACATTCGCTAACTGATGGTTAGAAGTAAATGTGATTGTTATTTATGCAGCATAAGTTGAGAAATCGGAAAACCGTCACAGACAAGCAGACATAATATAGCTTGGATTAAATCACGCCAATGCAAATCACGATAATATGATAATGATAAGAAAAGATATTTATAAAACTTCATATTGCTGATATTCAAGTATTTGTATCGAATTGCAGGGTATGAATTTCGATAAAATTTGACAGATAATATTACGTACTGTAAGGAGATATCTTTGAAAATGATGAATGTCATTGAAAGCAATCTAACCAATTTGTTGTCAATTTGTTATTGATTGACATGCAATAGGCAAGTGCCACACATATTAAGTCGTTGTATTTGTAAAATGATTGGGGGAAGTACGCAAATGCTTCAACTTTGCCCCTAATCCTTATACCTGTTTAAATATGCTTGAAAGTGAAACGAAAGGAATAGGTAGCGTTCTTACAAAATCAAAAGTACAAAACACTTGAACTCATAGGATAATTCATAGGGATTTCCAGCTAGCGACTACACTTTCCTTGCTTACTGTGATAATTCATTATTATAAAATTGATGCCTATTTTAATTACGTTAAAATTGTTACATAAAGTTTGTAACATTATATGAACACACGTGTGTATTCCGTGGATAAAACACTTTCCTTGCTTACTGTGATAATTCATTATTATAAAATTGATGCCTATTTTAATTACGTTAAAATTGTTACATAAAGTTTGTAACATTATATGAACACACGTGTGTATTCCGTGGAGAAAACCAATATGCATAACGTTTATTCACACCAACATTTCCATAAGCTAGAAAAATGCAATTTAAATGTAATTGAAGATAATGCTTTGTTTCCTGATGCTTTCTTGCGTACAAGAGAAGATATGAATTCGTTATTAGAGGTGTAGCTTTATAGGTGTAATTTATAGCATGTGTTGTGAACCTTTTGAAGTCATTAAGATCAAATTGATTACTTGGGCGGACTTTGCAAAATATGTTATACATAGTTATGAATAGATTGTTTATCTTCGAAGCAAAATACTGACGAAAAATCAAGATACATTATAAATTCAAAAGATACAAATACAACATAAAATAGAAGACTTCAAAATGTTTTTTATTGAGAAACAAATTAATCATCAACAATATAAGGTCGCATTTTAAATTCATTGAACCAGAAAGTAAGCAATGAAAGTAGCTGACAAAGAACAACTCGATTTTCGTTATAATGGATTGTGATATGAGGAAGGCGAAATTACTGCGCACAAATTACAAAGAAATGATTAGTTAATTATAATATCATACATCACAAAAAAGCTGTCTGTCCCAGAATCAAAACTGGCATTCAAAAACTTTCATTAAAGCAAGAAATATAGCCTCGTCCATTTGAACTATTTGACACGAATTCTGGAATTCTATTTGATTGATATTTAATAAAATAGGCTCCCATTTATTTCATTCCTTTCTAATTTGAATAAGATTGTAATTATAACAAGATAATACTGCTAACGTGTAAAGAGACAGACAAAGCTTGCAAAAGACAGATATAGGAACGAGTGACTTTTTGAAAATTTGTGCACGCACACTAGGCCGTAGGCACTAGTTCAATAATATCATAATCCATCTTAGGTGGATGGAGGAGGTAGTGGATCCACATGATTCTGCTGTCCTTGACCTTCACCCTGGCCCGATGATGATGGTGGTGGCGGTGGAGGTGTGTTTCCGGCTGCTAATTCCTTCCCGAATTTGTTTATTGCTCCATTGTCAACAATTTCAAATTTGGATGGCGTTTCTCTGAAGCAATTAGCGACCATGACTTTGGCAAGAACGGGGGTTTCAACAGAGAACCAACGCATGCGGTCCATCGGTTTGAAAACGCCTGGAATGGGATACAATAATAGGAATCGTTGCAAATTGATTTGTTCTAGCATTATTTAAATGAAGATAAGTTGACTAACCTTGAAGAATGGCTTCGACTGTGCGGTGCTCCTCCCTTCCTCCAGGGACAATAAGAAATCCGGGACGATAAATGGACAGTTTTGGAAAATCCATGTTGGTCAACTCCTCCTCAACTTCCCCCTTCGTCTTTGGATAAAGAAAGTAAGCGTTCTTGTTTGCTCCGGCAGAAGACACAAGATGTAAATGATTACAACCTCCTTCTTTCGCCAACTTTGCTGTCTGTACAACGTAATCATGGTCAACGCGATAAAAACCTTCAGCACCTGACTTTCTCCTGGTCGTGCCAAGGGTAGAAAACCCAACGTCATATCCTTTGAAAACGTCTTTGCTCTGGTCGAGCTTGTCAAAATCGATAATCTGATTTTCAAACTTCTTGTAGCCAGGATTCTCCTCTGGAGGAGTTAATTGAACTGGACGGCGACCGATTAAAGTAACTTTTTCAAAGCGAGCATCTTCGGCAAGTACTTTAACAAGCTCTTTACCCACCGCTCCAGTGGCTCCCAAGATAAAGGCTTTTAGTTTCTTGTCCATGTTTTGCGTGTATCGAATACTGTCTAATTGTTCCAGAGAGACGTGAGGCACCTTTCCAGTGTAGTAGATTGTCGGAGTGGCAGTACTGTCCTTTGTGCTACTTGTGCTGTAGTACCAATATCCTAAATAAATGGCTATTAAAGTAACTACTAAAGTCTTTGTCTGTTGCGATACCATGAAGTAGTTAGTTCACCGACTGGTGACAAATTCGTAAAAAAGAAAAGAGGGGACTACTAAAGCTGGTCAGTACTGTAACTGTAGATGGAAGTTTGTTTCCGATCGAAATAGGGGTTTAGGGAGAAGGAAAACGGTACACCAAAATGTTACCTTTGCAAATCACAACAAACAAGAGACTTCAATTAGTACTGATTCACACCATTATAATTATTAAAGTTGGAAATTAGTTTCTTTAAAACATGACCCATGATGGCCGAAACGTCTTATTATTTAAATGGCCCAACAACAAAAACACAAATCAACAAAGAAAACAAAAAAGTTCAGCCAATAAACCCAAGAGAACTAAGAAAAGAAAATTATGAAAAATGAATATTTCTTACCTCATTTGTTTAATTATAACGGTGTGAACATAACAGCTGGTCTCAAAGATGTGCATACATTCTCCATGACTTGAGAAGTAAAGGGTTTAAGTATAGCCACGAAAGAAAGAACCGGAGAATTAAATAGTAGTTCGCTTCGCTTGTAAGCTATTTTCTCACATGCCACATGTAATGAAACTGTATGGATGTAGGGAAACTTGATCATGACATTGCATTTGCATCTGGTCATGTGAATATGAATCCAAATCTAAAGAGAAAGAAAGAGTAAAATGTTTTAGTAACATGAGCACATAGGTAAGCACACATATGAGCTGGACATCTTCATATATGACATCCGAACTAAAGTTAAGCCTATCGTGGTCAATATTTTATATCCATCAGAATTGACGTAAGACCTAAGCCGTTAATTAATTAATTTGATTACATTATATATGGTAGAAAAGTTCAGAGCTACGACTTAGTTGTGTCTTCTCTTCCAGTAGCTTCTTATTTGCAAAATTTATTTCAAGCATATAGCATTCCAAAATGTAGATAGTTTATTTGCCAAAAAAATATTTTTTGGAAATGTCAAGCTTCAGTTCAGTATATGGTAGAGAGAGAGAAACTGAGACATGAAATTTTGTATGGATTAGTTTTGGTTGTTAGTAAGTCTTATTATTTTATAAATAAATGGTCTGAAAAATAGAATCAACCCCGCGATACCGTCATAATATAATAATTATGCTGGTGAAATATTCTTAAAAATTCATAATGCGGATGGACTAGGTAAATAAATTAATTGTCAAGTAAATTCTCCTTTGGGGTTTTCTTTTTTTTGCATTCATGTGGCACATGAAAGCAGAGTGTTTTAAAAAGTCTTTTGTCTTGAGACTTACCATTTTGAAAAATACTGTACTTTACAAACTTCTAATGATTCATGATAAAGTTCTGTTGATAACCCCTTGAGCTGAAATGAAATAAGACATAAAAATTTATTCTTAGGTTACATTACGATAGAGCTGGACGTAGTATTCATTACATAGATCTATATTACATAAAAAAAAAGTTGATCTTTAAGAACCAGCAGAAGCATCTCTACTAATCTCTACCGGTTTATGCATGTACTTAAGTTAAAGTTATAAGTTATAATCATTTCAGAACACTTGAGAGATTCTCGTCTACTGGAAGGATACTAATATCCAATACATTTTACTTTTATCGTATTATGCCAACAGCGCCCGTATTAGTGAGTATTTTGTGTACAAAAAGGAAGAAAAAACTTTGTTTGTTGGTGGAACGAAAGGGATGTCATGAAATGAAAATGTGTGGGAGATGATTAGAGAAGAGCAGCATCTTTTTATGTATTGTTTAAAAACTTTTGAAGATGATGATGATTGTTGCGAAGCCGTGTGGCGGTGGCCATGGTTGTGGATGCGTGGAATAATGCCAGGTCTAAAAATCTTGAATCGGTCTAGCATTGCATTGTTGGGTTGAGATTCTTTATTCGTGAAAGGATTTTGCAGCATCATCAGAGTCATTGTCAGTCCAGGCAACCTGTAAATGTTATTTGCATGACATGATATAATACGTAAAGTCTTGTAAAAAAGAAACTTGTTCTTTTTACTCCGGCTTTAAGGATTTTTTTACGACTAACAAGAGGCTAATACAAGAAGGCGTTATCACGGACAGAGTTGTTCTTGAAGTTGGAGTTCACAGCAAGTCAAGTTTGACAGATTCACTTTTACTTTTTATGTATTTTCCGTAGTAGGTATGTATTAGGTATGAGCTGCATAAAGTGAGACCTGCTTGAATGAATTTCATTTGGATTCTTCTCTTTTTTCGCATCACATAAAATATTTCATTTTACTTCAGTATTTTTGCACTTGTTTAATTATATCATCATCACCATCTCTGCAGATCAGACTATTTGTTCTCGTCTCTGATTTTGATAAAAAAATATTTCAAAAATGAGGCGGAAGTTATCGTGTTATCTTTCCCTAATTCTCTTAAATTTTCTAGTATACCATGAGACCATGGGTGAAGCGGAAGACAAACCGACTAAAATAGTTTTAGCATTTGGGGGTAACGGCTTTATAGGTTCGGAGGTACTCCATCATTTATTTGAAGATCCCGATCAATACTACAAAGTGACGCTAGTGAGCAGGGGAAACTGGTACTTTGACTCTGAGAAAAGGATAAAGCCACATCTTGCCAAAAGGATAATTTGTGATAGGGAGGAATCCGACTTGGAATATTGCACAGATCTCATTGATTATGTCGCAAAAACTCCGAAAATCGATTTTGTCTTGGACTTCAGCGCGTATGATCCTGAGGTCCTATCCTCCACTTTGGATTTGCTGAAAGAGAAAGCGGGTCTGTATTTGTATATCAGTACGGATTCGGTCTATGAAGTATGTAAGCCTTCCAAAACCCCCGGTATGGCTTATGAGAAGGATGCGATTAGACCGGAGAATGAACAACAACAGTTAACGCTGAACAATGGGGATGAGTATGGAAATCATAAGCTGATGGGGGAAGAGGTGAGCAAAAGAAAATGATTTTGTTTGACGAAACCATGATGAAATGAAACTAGCATTATTTGTTTCTTCATTAAAGATTTTGCGAAGCCCTGAAAACAAAGTTCCTTACCTTATCTTCCGTCTTCCGGACGTCGTGGGACCGAGAGACACGACTGATCGTTGGTGGTCCTATCAAATGTGGATTCAATTCTACAAATTCATCCAGGTTCCCGTCCACGTTCCAAAAGACTATAGATACCTGAAAACGTCTTATGTTTATGTGAAGGACGTCGCACGAGCAATCTTGCTAGCATTGAAAAAGCCGGAATCATGGAATGATGTGTACAATCTAGCAATCGATAAACCTATGAGTTTGGAGGAATTTGTCGTAGACCTGGCAAAGGAGCTTAATGAGACAGTTGAGTATGACTACGAAGGAGAATTTAATCTTTTCCCATCCGTAACAAGAGGAGCAGTGAACATCGATAAGGTGAAGAGAGTTCTGCGTTTCATTCCTACCAAATGGGAAACTGTACTGAAGGTAATAATGAAACAGGCTATACCCTTAAACACTTTCTTTTTTTACGAATACATCTCTATACAAAAATATAATGCTTTATATAAAAGAAATCTATTTGAATTAAATTAGGAAACTACCGCATTCTACAAAGATGGTTTCTATGAATTCAACGAGCGTGACGACGCTGTGCATCAGCTCACACGAATATGTGATCCCCAAGCATAAAAAAGGACAATTTCTTCAACTGATTGACAAACTCGTGCAAAATAAAGATCTTCAACTAAAAGATATCGGTAAGTTTTATCAATCTCACTCTGCCCCTATTAAACTCACAAAATGGTAATAATTATAATGCTGATTTTAATATTCTCTAGTAAAAACACCAGAGAGGGAGGTCACCGCTGAACAACTCTTTGAAGAAATGCAACATAAAACTGAACTTTAAATTAATACTTTGTACAGGAAAGACTCATTTTAAGTTAAGTTCTAATAAATGCTCATACACCCATCGATATCGATTTGAGTTTTTCTTTTTATTGCTTTTTTAACATCATAAGCTCATTTTCACATGAACACAAATATTTGTATTGCTTTACGTGGATCATTTTATTATATTATATTTATGGAATCATGTAATCGTCTTCATCGCTGGAACACCTAGTTCCTTGGCAAGATTTTCCTAGACAAAAAAAAAATATTTTTATTTTAAAAACTACTTAAGCCCTGTGATTTCAATGAGCACATCCTTTTGGCTTAAGTAATTGACTTACACAAGCAGTGACTTGGTTGACATGATACAAAATCCCTCCCAAATCAGTCACCTCCTTGGTGTGCGCCGCCTCTGGATCACCAGCAACCAAAACTGGCTTCTTCGGATCCACTGGCTCCAAGTCCCTAAGGGTATTAATGATATCACTTAGTCTATCCTCAAATCCTGGGGCAAAGCAAGACGGATCCACGGCGACGAAACATTGTCCCAAATTAGCAGGTTCCGTTGCAGTCATCCATTTCCTCACATTAGGCCCATACTTTCCTCCAGCCATAATCCCACAAAATATTTCCGTCATAAGGGCCAA
>JAHZMX010004968.1:0-22087 GCA_027743895.1 Seira musarum
CTGAAAAGTACTGAGGATTGGTACTGGTACTGCGAACGATACTTCACAGTACTGAGGATTGGTACTGATACTGCGAACAAAATTTTATTGTTACTGAGGATTGGTACTGATACTGCAAACGAAATTTTGCAATACTGAAGACTGATACTGATACTGCAATTCTAAGCCGACACCCAACTCTGCACCTTATTTTCTTTCTTACTGTAATACATTGTCTTTAAAAATCCCGTCCTACCGGAATCTCAGAGTTGATCACATTTGTCAACTTTACCGCAAAAAAAAGTTTTTGTAATTACCTCTTCTAACATTGTGTAATCAATTTAGGCTAAAATAATATCGCAATTACGTATTCCACTCATCCATCCATGCGTCCAAGGAAAGCAATCGCAAAAAGCATTTGCTTCGAAAAAGGAATTTTCTAATCTGTATTGGATTGGATTGGACTCAAGACAAAAGTCCGGTTTTATCGTGCGCGCCATTATTACGTACATTGTTTCTCCCTTTTTCGATTATTTGTCCTCAGGCAAATAAATAATTTGTCGTGGAATTTTTAGGAATTGAGGAAACTTGATATTTCATTCAGGGGCAAAAGACCTTATCTCAAATTCTAAAGTGAAGATGAGGATATGCAGTTACATAGTCAAAGCTCAATATGATGGCAGAAATATAGTTAAATAAGCTTAATGGAGAACCTTGTAACGTAACGCCCAAGTTCGACCTTTATATCGAGTCTAGCCTCACAAAGTCAATGCCAATAGATTTCACTAAATTTGCATTTAAAAGCTCAATTCAATAGCAAAACTATTTTAATTGGTGTACAATGTACAAAAGAAAAAATGATACACGCAAAAGCTAAAACAAAGAAAAAATGCTGCTTTTTTAGGCGATTGAACACCCAGATGCATACATTAGACTACTTTCTGTAAAAAATCTTCTAGATATCATGTCATGTGTTTCGCTGACGTGGTTATGGCTGTGGTTGTAGTTTGCTAAAACATTTAATCTGCCTCACCTCACTCACTTAATCATATTAATATTTTCAGAAGGTTGAAGGTATTGACAAGTTCTCTTAATGTAGGTGTATCCCTTAAAGTGTTGCGCTAATCATTATTATTATCTAAGCCATGCCAATGAGAAGCCAGTTTTTTTTTTTCTTAAAAAAAAGTGGATCTGGTGCTTGTCTAGAGTCTAAAAAAGATGAGATCATACACTTACTTGATTTAAGGTCTTCTTGAAGAAGTCGTAAAATTTGCAAAGACCCTTTTATTAATCTTGTTACAAATATATATTTTTTACAAAGTTATGCATGAAAAGAATTTTAGTTTTTGCATGTTTCAAACTTGTCTCAATTAGGTAGACATACATTCATTTTGCAATAGAAATTACGAGAGCAGACGTGACAGTGACGGTTACAGTGATAGGACAAGCGTAAGTTAAATGAATGGTCATGTTCGCAAAAGCAACATTTTTGTGGCAGCAGATGCGCAATAGTAATAGTAATTTGCTTTGATGTTGAAAAGCTATTGAATTTAATCAACAGAATTATATTGAGGTTATTTAAGATGTTTTGAATTTGCTCAAGTTGAAAAGATAAATTGATAAAAAGTTGAATTGACTGTTTTGTATTGCAAATTGCCCGAAAAGAAAACAAAATTAGGGGAATTTTTTATTTATGAGTCTGGTCAGATCTGGTAAGAGGCAGAAATAATGGCTAAATGGTCTTTAGTGGGACAATTCATAAAATACGAATTTTCAATTACTATTTCGTCTAAATTATGTTCCAGTTTATAACCTAAATTACAAAAGTGTTCCAGAAGTGTGCGATTTTCCATCGAGTCGCTCTTACATATAAAATGTAACGAAAAACGCTGAATGCCTTTCTTCTCGACTGTCTGGTTATCTGATTTAGTCTTTCCTGTTATAAAAATGTCCACATCTTTATTACAGGAAATCAAAGGGCTCACTTTTATTTCATTGTTTGTCGCAAACCAAGAAGAAACATTAACTCGACCTCAGCTTATTCATGAAAATGAAAAACGCCATTCGATTTGCTTCAAATTGTGGATTTAAACAGTAACGTTTTTAACGAACACTGCCTTTTAATGCCCTCCAATTCCATTTTAATTAACAAGATGTCAGATGGTAAGCACATCCACCACTTTTCCTTCTTCTGCAGCAAGTCCACAATAAACGAAGGTGTGATAATTTGATTTCGATCATGTCCAGAATATAAAATTCTCTTCGGCAAAGCAAAAAAAGCCACACATCTATCCATCCAGGGAAAACCATTAAGATTACAAGAAATAGCAATTGTGTACGTGAAGGCGAAAAAAAAAGTGAAGCAAGTGGGATGCAACTTCACACATCCCTTCTTGATTCATGATACCACCTACTGTCTCAAAACAAATTAAAAATTTGTACAATTGTGTACCGTTTCAATTTTTATGCAAGTCGGAATCCACTTTGTCAATGTCATTTACCCCATAGGATTTTGCTATTATGGAATTCACACCATCATATCTAATATCTGCTTCATCGGCATTGCATCGCCCCCGAAAAAAAACAAGAAATAACATTTTTGGACTATCGTATCGTAAGGTACATGGATCCATCCGTGTTAATTCTAATTCCTTTAAAAAATCTTGTTTTTTTTCTGAAGAAATTCTTTTCTTGACTTTGACACGAGAGATCAACATTTCATAATTTTTCATAAGAACCACCACCACTACCGCCAAAAAAATTTCACCTTACTTACTTAAGTAGCATTCTTGCAAAAGCGCGTCTTGGTCTTATTTGACTTCCTCGTAGCAAGTTTGACAGTTGAACTGAGCCGAGCCGTGCAAGGAGTGACGGCTCGTTAATTACTTGGAAAAGTACAAGTTAGCCATAACTTAACCAGAGTCCGAATATTTTTCTCCATCATTCCTCAACATTTTTTTTCAAACCCTAAAAAGAAAGCACGCAAATATTTTTTTTTGCAAAAAAATGTTACATAACTTTTGCATGCATGTGATTGTGAATTGTGATCATGTCAGCAATCAACAGACTGGTCCACGTAGGCACTCCAAATATAACGGTTGGTAAAAAAAGACTGACGGTTTGGCTCGTCGACTTTGCAAACATAACAAAAGCAAAACAAAACTCGATTTTCATTCAATTTTCAGACTTCGTATCATAATCATCATCACATCACATCACCATCATTTTCATCATTAAATTTTCTTCGTGTTTCTTTCTTCTTCTTCTACTTCGGCACCAAGAAAATTAGATGAAAGGTAATAATAGTGAAGGAATCTCTCCTCAATTTTTTCCAAAGTCACAATAACATTGTCCTGTCAATTTTTATGTGTCCATTTATTTTCTCCAATTTTTTTCACTTTAAAAATTATTCGCACGTCTCCTGTAAGGCTAGAGCTGTCACAACTACAACTACAGCCATGCTATGCTATGCCATAGCCACCAGACTCGAAACTCGAACGATGAGAACGAGAACCGGTCATTGCACGCAATCTTTAAAAGCTGAAAAAATAAATGTTTTTTGTTGTCAAAAAGTCCAGTTTTGTTCATTCTTCATGTCTTCTTCGTCTTCTCATCTTCATCTTCTCAAGTTCAACGTTCAAATTCTCCATTTGTTTTAAATAATCCGATTTTTTCCTTGTGAATAAAGGGAAAAAATTTGCATGCCAAAGAGTAATCTGGAGTGGATTGGATTCTTGATTGTCGCTATTTCTTAAAAGAAAAAAATAATCATTACGAAATTGATGATCTTCATTTTTTAAGATTCTGTTGGAAATTGATAATTCACATGAGTCGTTTCATGAGAAATTCTCATATTTCATTTGATATGGAAAAAGTGCAACCTCTACTGCGAATTACGACTGCGGGAGCCACTTGGCTTGGAAATTGGCAACTGGCAAGGGTAGATGACATTTCAGTGTCATCCTATTTTATCAAATTCGAAGAACACACGAACAATCTTCTTGTTAAATAGGATGAAAACTATTTTTTATGGCTTCCATTGCGTTACAAGATTACATAAAAAATATTTTGCAGACGTAATATGAACGTCATTGGGATGGGATAAAATGTGCAATATTATCATATCGTCTTTCCTTTTTAAAATAGGACATAAGCCGATGTAAGGATACTTCATGTAGTCTTTCTTAATGCAGTGGTGAAAATGCCTGAAAGCGATTCGTGTTTCATGTGTTTGTGGTGTCATCTTAAAGTCCAACATCCCGCTACTGCATGTAGCGTCTGCCTGTCTATTTTCGATTTTTATGGGGAAGCTTTGACATAAAAAATTGCGGAGTTTTTTCGCGATAAGATGCCATGGTGGCTCATGTTATGTTTTGTTGGTAGCTCATGGCCCATCGAGGTTATTTTCTTCTCTCTTAAATGCGAAAGGTCAGCAACTTGAAAAGTTTTCAGTTGATCTGCACTGGCTTATTCATATCGTTCCACATCAAATTTCATATTGATCGCTATTATTTTTAAATTAACTGACCAGATGTCAAATGCCTTGCGTCATCATTTTAAATTTTCTCCGGAAATCTGTTCTTTGAGAAAGCTTATACACATTTCATAATCCGATGCGATAGTGCGTGTCTCAGGAGGTCTTTTAAAAAACTTAATCCTAATTTAAAATCTGAATCATGTGCTGTGGCTGCCTTAACATATCGAATTACATTTCCTATTTTTAGACCAAATATCCAAGAAAGAGAACAGAAGCTCACAATCAGTCTCACTCTATCAAACTGAATATTTTTAAGGCTTCGTCTTCGTTGGTTTTGGTATCTGATATCTCATCGTCATCGTCAGCTTGCGTCTTTTCCTCTCTTTATTCAAAGATAATTTAATCTGATCTTCTATTACAAATTACGCTCCTCCAAAAACGAAATCCAATCCAAGACCAACAACAACAATTTTACTTGACAATGCCTCTCCTTGCCTTGATTTGGCTTCTCTTCTGTTCTTGTGCGATCGCGATCTCAATCTCATTTTCATCCGATACAATTATTTGACATATTCCAAGTTTATTACTCACAAAAGATTTACACTTTAGGCAAGTGCCATACGACGAGGGAGGTTGAATTTTTTTTAAATAATCGAATGAATTTCGCCCCCTGGCTTGACTGAATAATGTGCATTGCTTACATTACATTCATTACCAATTTTCCACGTTTAATTTACCCCATTTAGGATTATCACATTCACATTGCATTGAACAGAGAGGATTCTGCACGGTTGAATAGAAAATGAAATTGGGCTTTGCAATACGTACTTAATCCCACGTCGCGGATTAAGTGACCTTCGTGTGCCCCGTCTCGTGTGATACCGACATTAATGTAGAAATTGTTGAGTTGAGGGGAGATTTATGGCTAAAGCAAATGAAACCACTCGCTTTGCTGTTGCTCCCCGTGGGATACATTTCTCCTTGGTGTAAAGAATAAACGAAATGAAACCATATCGAGTTTTTTTCTCATATAAACAACGTCACACGTTTTTTGTCAGAGGTTGTTTACACAAAAAAACGAGATCGTGGTGGTGATAATGATGATGTGCATGAAAAAACATATCCGAACTCAAATATTCTGTTCTAACCGAAATGAATGCAGTTTATTAGTAGATCGGATCTGGCTTGGAATCAGAGATGGAAATGGGTAATATTTAAGAATTTTCACATGTAACGGATTGTTTAGACAATCCCGCGTTGAAGCAAATATTACCTTCTTTGTTTTGGTGATAACGGATTTCATGGGAGCAAATTTTATTGTAAAACCGAAAGCAATAAAATCATATTGCCCATGACATCAATCTACCCACGGCTTTTGCCATTTGTCTTGTATTTTCAGTTAAGTTTGTATTTTTCTTCTGGGAATCCAAAATGGAAATAACAAGTCTGCTTTAATTGGTTGTTGCAAGTTGTAAAAATCTGTAAATTTTTTATCATGACTCGTGCAGCTCAAAACAAGACACAAGTCGTGCATCCATGCATCCTCCACTCCAGGATAAAAAAATCTATTTTATAGAATGCAGATGCTTGTTATGCTGCACCATAAAAATCCCAACAAAAGCCGAATGATTTTCCCCCGAAGAGTTGACGGAGTGATTGTGAATGAAATCTTGTTTTCCTTTAAAAAATCCAAAATGATCCCAATCCCATTCGGAGCGAGCCGAACCGAAGCCAAACAAGCCTTTTGTGATTCAATTAGGGAGAAAAAATCTCACTGCAACATTCAAATCAGAATCAAGCTCGTGGCTCATTTTGTTTTTTTCTTTTGAACTTGCATTGTCCTCAGCAATATGGTCCGCATTTCACAGGACATAAAAATCTCACAATCGACACTCACAATCTCTGATGAAATGAGAGAGACGAGATGAGATCACATCATCAATTGAGCGGAGCCCCATGCCATGCCATGCCACCGTTCCACTGTCAATGTCAACATGAAAACCAAATGCAACATTTAATCCTTCCTAGTGCCTCAGATGTCCTCCTCTTTTTTACACGATGCAATTAGATCAATTCCGGTGCAGAAATGGTGTTGTTTCAGAGATGGAGAGCATGAATTTTTTGGATTTCCTCGGGGAGTACTACCGACTCCTCTGCATTGATAACGGATTTGTTAGGTAGACTTGCATTGGAAAAGGGAAGATAGTTGAATCCGTTAAAACCCACAAGATTTCATCAAAATCCATTAAACCATGCACTTTTGATCATTCCTAATGATACGATCTGGCCTTGTCTGATCTGATGTGACGGGACAAGCCCAAAGCAAAATTTCCCAGGAAGCGAATTAGGGGATGTGCTGCAGTCGTAATAACAACTGCATCTGGTTCTGTTCTGTTCTGAGTCACTAGCTCACAATCGTAATCACAATAATCATCAACAGTTCCACTCACTCACTCCAATTCTAATTCATGAAGAGATGATCAAGATTATTTAGGGCTTGTCTTCTAGCTTAATTGAATGCTAATTGCAATGTGCAATCCAAGTCCAAGTAACTTCCGTTACAGTTACATCTTTTGGCTCCCATACATCTCATGAGTGATTTTTAAAAAATAAAAAATCTGCATTTTTATGTCTTTTGATAGGTATTGAGTAACATTATCTTCTTATTGTGAGTATTGTACGCTCTGATAAGTCCAGTTAGTCAAGAAATCAAGATTCACTACAGAAAATATCTCTGGTCCCATCGCATCTTTCCGTGGTTTGGTTGGGTCTTGTCTGCATGGTCATTATGATTATGATTAGGAGAAGACAAGCTAGCACTCGTCAAGTAATCACCACCATCCATCCAATTTTTTAACGGTCATCGCTTCATACCGCAAAAAATACACCACAACTACAACTTTTACAACTTCTTCTGAAGCCAGGACTAAATTGCATTGCCGTTGCTGTTTCTAGGCTCCGTTTCTGTTGCACCGTCATCTTCATCTTCATTTCATAATGCATTTTAGTTTTTAAATTGGGCTCAATTTGCACTCCAATTCTTATCCGTCCACACATACATGCAATGTAAGATAATACAATTGTGGTGTTTTAAAAAAGAGTTTTTTATTCTTGTTCACTTCATTTCAATTTACTTTATTGAGCTTCTGAATTCAGCTTCATTTTCATGAGTAAAGCAGTGCAGAATCAGGGATGGCAAAAAGAAAGAAACACGGCTTTATGCCACCGGCTATTATTGGTTATGTCAACGGTTAAATTCGCAATTACCAGTTTATTCCGATCTACTGGATCTAGGATTTACATTATGCTGAAATTTCTCATATTCGGAATTCATTGATTCATTCCAAGCTAAAATGTACCAGTCTTTTTAAGCGACAAAACCCAATTGCCGATTGCCCTTGTCATCTCTGTTTTAAATTCGGAAAAGATTTTTTTTTGTCTCTTGAAGAAGCTTTCGTTAAAGAACATGATGTCCTCCTGCCTTGTCTTTTGGGAGAAGAGGAGTAGTCGTATCGTCATTTTCAAACAAAAAAGTTGAACGTAACACTCGCAAAAATACATTACCGGACAGCTGCATTGCATTACATTACACCATGTTTTTTTCTCTCTCTCGCAAGTCACGAATTTTCATAAAGCTTCTTGGTTTTTGGTGTTACGTTATAATCTTTAAAAGACTTCTTTTAGAAATGCGATAATGGCAGCTTGAGCACGATCTCACTTCATTTCATACCCGTCGTTTCGTTCGTCACTTGAGTTGAGAAGACGAGACGAGGACGAGATTGAAGCTTCTGTTCTTCTAGAAAAGAAAAACACCCTCGTTCTAGTCCCTTCATTTGAAAAAAGGTGTTTGATTAACGATTAGTTAAATGAAAGCGTTTTACTGTTACGTAATAATATTATGAATATTCAAAAGAAAATTGTGTGAAAAAAAAAATTGAGAATTCATTGAAGTTAAAAGAAAGAAAATTTTATTTGCAAATTTTCAAATTGCTATTGAATTGAATCGAATCAGGGAGAAAAAGGAGGGCATTGTTTTAAAAGCAAAAATGCATTGTAAATTGTGAAATGAGGACGCACACATGTGTACTACGGTACCCTGATTAAGATAAATTTGTTTAGATGACCAAGACCCGTATCAATCCGTCATCCTGTCAAGAGGAACGAAGCCTTAGAGAAAAAGAACATATTTTTTGTATTCTGAAGCTCAATTAAAGAAATGGATTGGATAATGATAATGGTAATGGTATAATGCATCGCATCAGCGAAACCATCGCGTTTTGTCGTGAGTATTGGTTTGGCGGAGGACGGAGGAAGTCAATTTACAATTTTTGTCCTGATGAATCCATTCGATATTGCATTGCATTTACAATAAATATTATACCGGTAATAGTAACGGTAAACGGGTGAGATGTGATGCGAAAGTTGAGTCACGTGGAGTGGAGTTGAGAATCGACTTTGCAAATACCTATGCATGCATGACATGATGACGATGACATGATACGAGGAGGAGGAATTAATCATTTTATTGCAATTGTGAATTGTAAAATTTGTAATCCTGCAATAAAAAAATGGTTTTTAATGAGGTATGAAAATACTTACCCAATACAATTCGGATATCGGATGTGAGTATAATTGCTCTTGAGTGCGAGATGGACATAAATGGAAAATTAGCAATTGTGATTGTGATGGGGTGACCATGATTATGATTATGACCAAAGGCGGTTTTTATTATTATGCGGGCACGCTTGACTTCACATTTGATCTAAAAATAGCGGATGAGGACAGAGATGGCGAAACCGAAACCCCAAGAATTCGGACTTGAGTCATGGGCTTTAACTGATTCTGATCAACATTAAACTTTTCTGTTGGTTATCAAGAGAATGAGGATGATCATCTTCCAAATCGATAATCCACCAATGCAGGGTACACAAACTGTGGTCGTTTTACTCTCCATTTAGACCCATATGAATAAATTCACTGATGAAATGTTTGTTTTAGGCATTTGCATCACTTTGGTAGTTGTCCCTACGTTTCATTTTTGGAGGAACAGCGAATCCGAATGGCGTGATTAATTGAGATTTTACCATGTTTAGTTGTCGCGATGATATCAGCAAAAACAATTATCGGTAGTAGTTCTAAAGCTTCTTCAATCGTGTTCCTCTCGATTGAATTCGGAAGACAAGACAAAAAAATCTTAATCTCGATTGAGCATCTCTCTTTAATTGAGTTGTAAAACCAAACCATCATATTTGATGAACTGTTACTGCTACTGCTTTTGCTGACGTATTTTTGAAGATGAGACTGGTCGGGGCCTTCAATCGAATATTTTTTTCATGTTCACGTTAACCTACATATTTTTTATTACGCTTAATCATAGACTTTAAGGGAAATGACATTTAGACCAGACCAAGCCAAGCCAGAAGACAAGACGAGTCTGATTCTTTGACTCTGAGAAAAATTAGCTGGTCTTGACTTTACATCGTTCCATTCCATTCCTTTTATGATCTTTGTCCGAATTTAAGCGTAGTAAATTGTAGTTTGGCTTGTTTTTTTTCAACATTTCAAAAACTAAATATTGCACTTTTGCTAAGTGGCTGATAGTAGTACTATTAGAACTGACGATTGAAGATATACTACTGCGGGAATGCATCTCATTTCGAAAAAGTCGTCATCGTCTTCGTCGGTCATTTCAATTTCAGGTTGAACTAGTTATGTAAATGTCTCTAGTCAAGTACATTATTCGCTCGCATCATTATGAGCATTTCATCATCCAAATGACGATGATGTGGAAGAAAGTACCCGATCCGGTAAATAGCAAATTGTACTCATAAAAAAGTATTTTGTAAATAAATAAATGGTGAAAAAGTTTTTTATTCTGTTGCAAAATCATTTTGCTAAGTGGACCAGACCAAAGAGCGTAAACAAAACAAGTGTTTTCGATTTTTCCTGCAGGTGCATAATCTTCACTTCAAGCCATCATCATCAACTCTTCTCATTGTCACAGTCGCAGAAAGAGCTAAAAAGTAGTTTTGATGATTGCAGTTTTAGGTTTGGCGCTAGAAAACTTTGTTCTCATAAATTATGATTTTTTGGAGCAAAATGACAGCTCGGGATTAAATTGGGACCTCCACCTACTCAATATTTACAAATAACGGATTTTAGGGATGATTGCATTTTCTAAAACTTGGACCAATGATCTAATTCAGCATTAAAATCGTATTCGTAGGTTTGGACACAAGAAAATTTCTCGGATGAAATAATCATTTTGCATTCATTGGGTATTGCTGGTGTCGGTACCGGCAGTTGTTTGTGTCACATAATTGGTATTTTTAAGTTGAACAGATCAAGCTCTATTGGTGGCATTACTGAATGTAGTTGATATATCCAAACTAAAAATGTGTTATAATTTTAATTTCAGGTGAAATCCAGCCTCACGGACAGTTCAACGGTCATTCCCAAGATCATCTACAACTCCTGGGGCAATCCAACCACAACCTCTTTTTCGGGGCGAGGGACAAAGTGTACAACTTAAGTGATGTCGACCTCTCCGAGAATTTCGTAAGTTCAAAATGCTTTATGCAGCTATAATTTAGGTACTAATTGCAATAAAATAAAGTGAAGCCAAACTGCGTAACACATTTTTGGGTAATTAGTTCAAATTCAAGACAAGTGACAAGTCCAACATTTGCCATTATCTCGGAAGCCAACGCAATTCTTAATACGTGACAAATTAGGAGTTGGAGATAAAATGGGTGCATCTTCAGTCTTATCTGAGAAAAAGCACATTAGCCAACTCATTTTATTGGTCTAGAATTGAGAAAAGCCTACTTTTTTATTTCACATCATCACATATGAAATGCATGAGCTCTACAAACTACAACTGTAATCACTATCATCATCATTAGGACATCAAAATCAAATCCCACTTCTGGTCTTGTTAACTCACTGCTACCTACTCTACTGCATTCATTTTTATGGCGGATTACGAATCAAAATACAAACCTTTTTTTCTGTTATTTCATTCTTTCTGTTAAGAATCACAATTTTGCAGATATCACAAAATTCACATGCGCCAAACGCTTTATTCTTTTATGGCTCAACTGCAACTGTTACTGTTACCCTACAAAAATGCAAAGTGACCAGACCAGGCAGACAAGCCCATCGTCCTTTTCAATTCAGTTGCATTGCATGTTGCACGCCAAATCAAGGGCTTGAACGGACAAAGTAATCATGCAAATTCCCTTGTTTTGTTTTGCAATTGCAACAAAAAAACTAAGTCCACCTGAATTTATTTTAGTTTTATTGTTTCGCATGTATAAAACAATCATGGTTTTAGGTGACTGTCTATTTAGCTCTGTTTGTTTGTTTGTCGTGTTTTGTGGTCAGGTTTGGTCTGAAAGAAAAAACAGGTAACAGGTTGCCTCTGCCTCACACAATTTAGAATCAAACTTGAACGGGACTTTGATAATTGTTCTTTCCTCTCCTCATCTCATTTCAATTTACATTTATTTCGCAAAAAAGAAATGTTTTTCGTTTGATGCTGCTGATGATAATGAAGATGTGATGTGATGTTTTCTGTAACGTTGAAGTTGAAACATCAACGAACTCATACCACCTGAGAAAAGTAAAAATGTGTCGGTCTCATACTTCCCAACCCAAGTTAGGTTGACCAGGCTAGACAAAGCAGTTGAAGTTGAAGTAGTAGTCGGGCTAGTAAATTCTCATAAAAATTGTCAAACGAAGCGAACATGTATTATGCAATGTAAAACACAAATACAAGAAGAACTTAAAATTTTTAATCTTCCTTATTCGGCACCTTTTCTAACTCTTACGCTTGGCATTCCGTAAGTATCTATTTTTGAAGGCCATAATATTGCGAGTTTTTACTGTCATTTGCAATTTTATATAAAATTGTAAAAAATTCTACCTGTTTTCTGTCTTGTTCTTCCTTCCATTCTTCTTTTGTGGAAAATGTCATATTTTTTTTCAAAGGAAAAAAAGTCTCGAATTTTGTGTTCGTGTGAGTCAAGAAAAAAGAAGGAAGGTGAAGTGTTTTTATGCAAATGTAAATGAGATGAATCTACTCTCCCGCTGCGAAATAATGTTAAAAGTTGAGGCTTGGATTTAAGATCTAATCTAAGCTAATCTAACTGTGATTATATGATAATTATTTGTTTGTTTTTTTAAAGGTCGTTAATTGGCCAGCATCTGAAACGCACGTAGATATGTGTCAGTTGAAAGGTCAGGAGGAGTCAGAGTGTCACAATTTTGTTCGCGTATTTCACGGTCCACTCAATCCAAATGACATGAGTACCGTCCTACCAGCCCCGGAGACATTCGCCCCCCGCAGTGGCATGGCTCTGGGTAGTCTGTCGAAGAAGCGTGGGAAGGAGTTGAAACTCACAGGAAAAGATGGGAGGATCAAAGGTTTTTGGTTTGCGGGACGCATGCATTCAAACCAAAATGCCGGTTTTACACGAAGGATATGAGGAATTTCTCGGCAGAATTCTCAGGAATTGGGTATAGCCCTTTCAACCCCACACATCATTCCACCAGTTTACTCCATGATGGGATGGTTTATGCTGGTACCGTCGCGGACTTTGGGGGCACTGATGCGTTGATTTATAGACAGCCACTGAGGACGGAACAATATTACGATTTGCAATTGAACAGTGCGTAAAAATCAAGGAATTTTTAAGAAAATTTTGAATAGAAATGTAATTCAATATTTTCCTTTCTGAAGGTCCCTCATTTGTCAGCTCCATGAGCCACGGGGATCTGGCTCTATTTTTCTTCCGAGAATTTGCGGTTGAACATACGAATTGTGGCAAGCAAATTTTTAGCCGGGTGGCGAGAATTTGTGAACACGACACGGGAAGCAGAAAACAGAAGGATTTTACAACATTTTTGAAAGCTAGACTGAATTGCAGCGTTCCAGGCGAATTTCCATTCTACTTTGATCATATCCGTAAGATTAGCTTTGAATTTGTCTTACCAATTTAGGATTTTTCAGCCTCAATAAAAAATTTATTTGGTATTTTCAGAGGGAACTAGTGAAATCTTTACAAACGTCCATCATCACAAGCACGACCAAATGCTTTATGCCGTCTTTACAACCGCTCCAAACAGCCTCGGTGCCTCTGCCATCTGTGCCTTCTCAATCCGTTCCATTCTCAAGGCCTTTGACGGCCCCTTCAAAGGTCAATCCACAATCAACTCAAACTGGCTCCCTGTTCCCGAAAGCCACGTTCCCAAACCACGCCCAGGCCAATGCACAAAGTCTCCCGACCCCCTTCCGGACTCTGCTGCCGCATTTGTTAAGAGCCATTCTCTGATGGATGAAGCCGTCCAGGGAGTTCCTGTTCTCACTTATACCTCGAACACGGACAAGTTTTCCTCCATCGCTGTTGACTACTCCGACTCAATTTCCCCGTACCACATCATCTACGTCGGGACTGATTCCGGGAAAGTGATGAAATGCATCGTGAACGCCTCCTCATCCCTTGAGCCAGTTACTATAGAGAGCTTCCACCCCGAGCATAGTCTTATTTCTCAATCCTGGAACCTCTTCCCTGGCTCCCCAATTAAGTCATTGAGGCTCATAAGCCCTCTCCGTCTTCTCGTCGTCACGGAGACGAAGGCCTCAATTGTCCCGGTAGACAACTGCGACAAGTTTTCAGCCTCTTGTGGACGATGTCTCTCAATTCGTGATCCTCATTGTGCTTGGAACGATGGAACGCAGACTTGCGTGAATTCAGCCTTGGGCAGCAGTAGTAACAATAAGGCAATCACAATGCTACAGGCAATCAACACCGGATTCTCTTCGAAGTGTCCGCCAGGTAATTGTTAAAAACATCTCTTCCTTCCATTTTTGTATGCTCTTCAATCTTCGGTTTTAAAGCTTTTCCTAGCGTAGGATGAGATGAGAGCAGCAAGCACACACAAAAAAATCATTTTCACAAGTTCGACCACAACACAAAAGCAAATTGCTTTTTCTCTAATCATAATCATCATTATTGTTTGTTTCGAGAATTGCCATCATCATTGAAATAGCAAAACAAAGTGAAAGCTCGATAAGCCGGCAGTAGATAATGCGGATTTATATGCAGAGTGTCGCAATTCACATTAAGAATTTCATTTTAGCAGAATCAGATGTAGTTTAGCATAACGGATTAACAAAGAATCCAGAAAATCCTGTGCGAATCGAATAAGAGTCTCTCCATAACGGATTTTGGGACGGAGCAATTGTCTCTTTTAAGTGAAAAGCACTAATACAAAACGGATTGGATCAAATAAAATTTGACAAATTTCATGATTTTCAGGAAAAAATCATTTACAGATTTTTATTTTCGTTTGTAATAATGAATTGACAAGAGATGAATTTTTTTCTCGATAAAGCCGGAAAATCCTATAATTCCGTTATAACAAGCTTAAACAAGAATTTAAAAAATTTCCCAACCAAACTTGTCCGATATGTCGAGCTTTCATTATAATGAACTCCGTAATAAATTCTGTTGATCTGGCTCTTGACATGACATCGCATTTTCAAACCCCATTCATAATACGATGAACATAAATCGCAATTCAGAGAAAAGAAGAAGGTGTGAAATCTCAGGATGTGATGTTCTTTTTTTCTCCTAATCTCCTTCCATAAATTTCCTTTTCACACCTTGGCACTATGGCATAGCTTTAGCTTTGACATGACATACGAACTTGAAAAAGGCGAAAAAAATTAGTTACGTTCTTTATGGGCATCATTTTCGCGAAGCAAGTTCAAAGTTCAAATTCTTTTCATTATCTTTTTCAAATAAAGGGATGAATGACGATGACGAAGTACGAGAATGTTGCACATGTACTACTACTCCTACTTCTTCAACTTCAACCAAGACCAAAACCAAGGACATTCCTCTTTCCCCACCTTTCCTCCCTCCTTCACAATCAGGGAAAAAATCTATTCAAGTCCAGAACCAGAATGAAAATGATGACGATAACGACAATACGATTGATGATGAACAGAAGAAGAAGATGACGAAGGAAGGTAAGCCCAGTCTGCTCCGCATGAATATGACCTCGACCTCTTTAGAAAAAAAAATTGTCAGTTGCCGCATGACTTTGCAACACAAGCTACAAACACTTTTTTTTTCAAAATAGCAATGGGTTTTAACGGACAGATTTACAATTGAACAGTGAACGACCATTTACTTTACGATTTAAACTAAACCATTAATACCGGATTTGATGGATACGTTAATTAATTATCCACAAAAAGTCCGTTAAAACCCATGCCCTTTTGCTTATGCGTGTTTCATGTCGTTTTAATTTCGTTTCTTTTCTAATTTTAATTTGCTTTTTGTGTGTTTTTCAAAATTATTGTTTTAAAAAATCCTTTATGAAAACTGTTTTGCATATCTAGCTAGAAACTGTGTTTGTGCTTGCATTGTTTGAATTAAACCGTCATCACCTAAACTGAATTGACTGGGCTTATCTTTTTTTAATTTCAATAATTTTTTCCCCAAATCTGTTGTGTTCTCTCGGAACCTTTACATGCTACACTAAATGTAAAATCCCATATTCGGAGCAAAACTCATTTCCATCTTTTTCCATTTCAGATTACGCTTCTTCACTAGTAACGGCCGGTTCCAGCCAAGTAACCAGTAAATCAATCGCAGTAGCTACAATCTCCTCCGCACTCCTCTCACTGATGATAGGTTTCCCCGTGGGATTCCTCGTTTGCAAGTGGCTTGCCTCCAGGCAGAACAAAACGAAAACATCGACAAATGCACAGCTTCATGCGGCGACTATGAACGAGTCGCAGAGATTAACAAAGCCGATAGACTTTGTTGTGAATGTGTCTCCGGCAAATAATAAAAATCCGTTGAAAAATAACTTGAATACAGAGACGCTTGAGAAAACTGTGAAGAAGATTTATCTGTAGTGACCATTATAATGACAATCGTAATTTGCGCATTTGAAAAAAAAAAACTATTGTTCATTTTATATCACAAATCACAAAAAAATAATATTTATCAAACAAAATTAAAGTGTCATGAATAAGTAGCAGTTTTGAAGTCAACGGATTCTAGTCAAAACGGAGTACCTGAATAGAACAAATTATTTCGCCGGAGGATAAAGGAAGACTACTAGAGGCTCATCATGTGTTGCGTTTAAGGAAGGAAGGGGAGGGGTCAACGTTTGCCAAATAAATAATGTCATCAGTCGTCAATTATGAACTCATCACGTCACAATAGGGAGTACGAGGAGTGTGGAGGAAAGTGGTCATCATGGAGCTGCATTTTATTTTGGGATACTCAGTGGTCTACTTGGTATGCTAAGTTCTTGTTAGTTTTTATAAACTTGAATCGCAATTCGAGGACTTCAAACTTTTAATTTATTTCTTTAGATAACCAAGGAATCGTTCCGGAAATGTATTCGACTTCCACGTACGGCTTGGATTAATAGATTTCATATTTGGACTGAAGACAAAGTGAAAGCCCTGTGCATTGTTTTTGTTTTAAAGTTGGTATTATTTTTTAAGTTAGCTTCTTTGTTTCTCCGGCTTCGCCAAACAGAAGTTAATATTCAATCATTCAAGTTGTATTTTTAATTGTTTATGAAAATGTGTTTTTTAATGTGTTCATTTTTTTTGTTGAAAATGTAGATTTTTATAGGTTTTTGTAAACTTGATTTTTTTTGTATGAAAAATGTAGAGATTTAGTTTTTAAAAGTAATTATGAAATGTAGTACAATTTTTGGTAGCTTGCTGCTTATACTTAATTGATTTAAAATTTTTATGATCGTCAAAAAGTCACAAAAGCAATCAGAAATAGAAATATTTGAAAAAGCAAAAATCAAGACTGTAAATGAAGAGAAGGTGTAGAAAAGTTAAATAAGTAAATCTGACAAAAAACGAAAGAAAAAAAAGAAAGAAATTGGGTATGAAAGCATTGAAATTAAATCAAATATGAGATTGAATCATGAAAGAAGTTCAATTGAAGTGAAGATTGTGATCGGGTAAATTTGACCTTTCTGAACTAAAAAAAGGTCAGGTGTAATCTACAATAAATTAAAAATGGAAGAATTAACCTTTAAAGTAATGACGATGGCAGCTTAATAAAATTGATATTTCCACTACGATTTAAGCAGTTCGTACTATTTGTAATTTTTATCTCTTTCAAAAGTGCACAAAAATTGTAAAGCATTTAGTTAGTAAATAGCAAGTGTATATTGTAGTGCAGAAAATTTTAGACGCAAAATGATTTTATAATTGAAATATTGCTCATAAATATGTATAATCCCTGTTGATAAATAAAGTATGATTGTGAGCTCAGAGTAGGGTGGGTGGGCGAATTGGAATTGGATAGGATAAAATCGAAACGTCTTCTCAAAACGATAAATTAACGTAAAGAAAATTTTGAGGGGAGAACAATGTCTGTTTGCGTTGGCGGATAGCTACATAAAGTACTTCCTTATTTCCTGTTTGACTAAAGTTATGAAATTTTTGTATCACTATCGCGTGACATAATTAGTATCGGTATACCTAAACTGTCAAGACTAAATGAATGCCTTAATACTTACGAATACAAAATAGCTAATTTTCTTACTCTCTCACTGAACAAGTGAATAATTACCCGTCTGAAATTCTCTGCTCCGATCCGATCACGATACAATTACAAACAAAACTTATCGACCGACAAAATTACGAATGTTTGCGATCCCTCGCGCCTACATAACCCTCTGTCTCTACTTAAATGAAACCTAATCTATACGACTTGATACATGTGTCGTTGGTTTTTTCCATTTCCAGTTTGATACTCTTTATGTCTTCATTTTTTATTTCATATCGATTTTATCCTTGAAAATTCTATGTAAATACGTTTGAGTATTGTGTAAATGGTTTTACGGTTTGTCTTTAATTTTTTTCTGTTAAATACAAAAGTTAATTTTTATTTTATGTATATCAGAGCTTTTCTATTTTTACAACTGTCGATTGTAAATTTTTTTTGGAGTAATGACATTGACATTAAAATTAGTTTAGAATAGATCGCGTGAAATTAGTTACGTTTTAGTGAAATCGCCCTTTGAGGATTTTTTTTATAGAAAAGAATTTGAATAAAAAATTAAAACATAAAATGATTCGATTATTTGCGCAAATGTCATCTCCTTTTGTTTAAAAATCTAGGAATTATGACTTTTCATGAATTTTTCAGTTTTCTGGGGAAGGAGGCATCGTTGAACTCACATTGAACCCCATTGGGATGCAGTTGGTGTTAGGTTCCATCAATGCAATGTTCAGTTGAACAAGAATCATGACGTAATTTAGGACCAAAGAGAAGATCTGTAATTTAATTAAATACTTATTCATGGCTTAATTAACGCGTGACCGTTAAATATTGTCTATTTGTCTTAATTTACCCCTGACGCTAGCCTTCGATCAACCGTAAAGAAACCTGAAGCAGTCATTTTCCACTCCCATTCCATTATATCTTTAATCACATCTTCCATTTCAAACTTCTCCAAAGACCAGGGCAAGCTGAGAAACTCCTTGTACAACCGAAGTTTTGACTGCTTTTGCTATATAAAAATAATTCATCAATTTTTTATTACCTGTCAATTTAACTTTAATCTTACCCTCTGCCCTATTTGATGTCCAACTTGTAATGAATACGTGAATAAAGAATTAAGAATCAGAATCGTCGTATCCGTCATTATATTTAGTCTGCCACCCGACCCAATCACAAACACTTGAGATGCTGTAGTCACCAGATTCAGAGTGACCGCACACATGAACCAAAGCAATAATGCGGATACTGCTTCATTTGCTAAATTCATGAGGTCTTTAATATCCTCAAATCTATTGATGACATCTTGTCTGGTTAACAGTCCAAATGACATCAATTTTCTCTGAATTAATGGATCAACCTTGTTCAGATTTCTGAGTAAACAGGTCTGTTTTTTCGGAAGAGGCTTTAGTCCAGCTCGATTTGGATGGATAATATTGAAGATTTGGAAATCGCCATTGTCGGCTGCAATTAGTACAATTCATTATTTTAACGGAAATTATGAAAGATGTGTCGGTATGCGATATGTATTACCTTCAACGGAATTTGCATTGGCGATCAAAGGAAGTGATTTCCTCAGATCCTCACAAAATTCACAGAAAATCTTTGTCACGCTTTGCGAAGTAACCAAAATCATTGCAAAAACACAATTGGTGACAATTGTCAGTGGAATTAAGACAAAAATGAAATAGACTATGCTGAAACCAACAACTCCCAAATAACTCAAATACAAATTCGCGTTGGCATTTGTCAGTACAAAATCCACTCCTTTCGTAGATAGCACCACAGCTCCGGAAATGTACGAAATTGAGAGTAGCAAAGAGTTGATGTTCAGTGCACAGAATTTTTTCTTTTCATTTTTTGGATTACTTTCCTCAAGCTCGTACAATACTTCCATGAATCTTCCAACTTTCTTGGCATTTATAAAGAACGATATTCTCTTGAGGAGAGTGAAAGTAGTAAACTGGAACAATGAGAAAGCTCTAATAAGCCTTCCGAACTTGTGGTCATCGTCTTGATAAAGGCCTTCACTGTTGTTGATGAGAAAGTCGATTGTAATAAAAATGTAAACTACGAGGAATATTACGGAGTAAATTGTGGAAAATGAAAGCCAAGAAGGAAAACTCGGTTTGCCCCAAGGATGCTTCAAAAGTATTACACCAAAAAGCCATCCTAACCAAGTCGGGATTATCATACCTTGCAACGCCATAATGAAATGAAAGGTGTTTTCACTGACGTGGACAAAACAGAACTGGAGACAGCGTAAAAAAAACACTGACAGTGTCCAGGGTTTTCGTGTCGAAACAAGAAACAATGTCCTAAATACAGAGAGATGCTTAGTTTGGTTCTAATAAACCGGAAATGAAACTTTCCTTTCGCACGTGTGCGTTGTGGCAATAGACAGCCATTTCATTGGCTCAACCATTGAATGATCAACCTTGCTTGTTATTTCAAAGAAGCGACTAAGACGTTTGCTTAATTTGCGAGCCAGAGGGAAAATAATTCTCTTCTGATGATTGTGAAAATATTTAAAATTCCAAATTATTTTAGTTAAAACGTATTTATTCCTGTTTCATGTTACACAATAGAAAATCCGGGGCANACTAAGACGTTTGCTTAATTTGCGAGCCAGAGGGAAAATAATTCTCTTCTGATGATTGTGAAAATATTTAAAATTCCAAATTATTTTAGTTAAAACGTATTTATTCCTGTTTCATGTTACACAATAGAAAATCCGGGGCAATATGAGCCCACACCCATTTTTACGGAAGAATTTAAGTTTTTTGCACTTGGGCATCGTATAATTAGCTAAAAAAATATTTTGTGAAAGTTTAGTCATAAACTAATCCGGGATAGTTGAAGTAATAAGCCGAATATCCTGGGTAAGTGTAGTAGTAATTGTTGTACCATGAGTCGTAGAACGGATATCCACCTCCACCATTAAGGAAAATCTGACGCTTCTGTCTACTTTCACTTGGGATTCTAATGGGAGCATTTAATCCCATTGAAGTCTCTGGAGCAGGGGCGACAGGACTACCAGCATAAGCGAAGGTCGAATGGAAGGCAATGCAAGTGAAGACTGCAAATAGAAATAGAACTCGAACGATGGCCGACGTGTGCTGTAAAAAATTAAGAAAAACTCAAAATATTTTTATTGATAAAAATTGAATCGACTGACTGACCTTCATTGTAATACCGCGAGTCTTAGAGTTAAAATTCTTCTAAAAAATCTTTGGTTTTTTTAAGGAAGGAAGTTCTGACAGGAACTACTATGATCTCTTTTATTCCTTTTGGTTTTTATACCCGAGTTGGGATTCTCTTTGATTTTTCCAAACCAGTTTTCTCCATTTTTGTCTGGAAATATATTTCCAGATTAGTGTCCGATGCATATTTTTAAAAATTCTCAGTGTGTCTTATGGCACGTGTAACTCGTGGTCGCTCTAGGCAGTTCCCGATTTTCCGCAATGATTTTATGCACACGTCTTTGGAAGTCTCACGATTATTAAACTGCAGTTCTCGTTTTCTGCAAAATTTCTGCAAACAAGTTTCACTTTATATTTATTTTTAGCATTTTAGCGGGCACTTCCACATCAACAATGACAGCAAAGCGTTATTATAATTAAACGAACTATGAACGTGAGCAAATAATCACACATACATAATTGCATTATGTATTTATGCACTGGATACTGCAATTTGTGTGCGCAGTTTGGTTGGTTGGGCAGACCTTTGAATGAAACTTGATTTCTAACTTGTATTTAAATGCTACTTTAATTAGTGCCTGGGTTTTGGTAAGAGTGCATTAAATTTCTATTTACATGACATGAGTTTTATGAAAATTGAGATTTTTAAGAGCCAATTAAAAATAATATAAACCAGTTTTAATCTAGTTTTGGAATCTTTGTTTCATTTCTCCAGACAAGATACACGAGTAGTGTTAAAACAATGGTGGCCTATCCTAAGTAGAATTACCTAAGTGTTCAGACTTCTTTGCTATTTGGATCGGATGCATTTCTGAAAATTGCATCCGAGCTAGAGCTAGACAGGAGGAACCGAAAATGCATAAATCATA
>JAHZMX010004969.1:0-15997 GCA_027743895.1 Seira musarum
TGGGACATGATCCTTTTTCTCTCTTCCTCGGCTCTATTCCTTTGGTTTTCGTGGTCTCTCCTTTAAGTACATATTTTATTCTGCATCATCCCATAAAATTGGAAGTGTGTGCCGTTCCTACCTACTCAACAAATAAACTGGGAAAAAGGAATCAGGACTATGAACCGACACCACTTATACTTTCGTATGGAATGTTATGGACATGGACGAGCAAATACTGATATGAATACCTTTGGGGCATCCCATCACACGGTGATACTCGCTACTCATAGTGATCGCGATGATTATTCACCTTAACTTGAACTAACAACACCAATATCCTAAGGCCAAGTCGATGTGTTTTAACTTCAATTCAAAAAGTTTTTCCCCGAATATCGTACTTAAATACGTTCTGTATTTTTAATAAAAAAATATTTTACTTTAAAAAATTAAATGAATGGTTTCCTGTTGCATTGGCCCGTTTTATTTGGTTTTTTTTTCAGCGTTTCATGATGTAAAAGGATAAACATGTTAGTATGCGATTTTTTAAAGCATCTTCATCTCACATATCTGCATCGTGTAGATAACGAACAAAAGCCGGGAAAAGAAGAAATGATAACAGTGAAGGTATGTACATATGTCCTGTCGTGTCATGCCACCTTACTCCAGCCAGGTATAAGAAAGCTGTGATAAGGCATTAAGGATTGTCAGTCAGTTTCAGTCAGCCTTCCCCTCATCACAAATCTCAGGTGAAGGACATTGATGATAATACAAAGTTGCTATCCATCAAAAGGAAGAGTATTTTAAGCTCCTCTACATATGTATGAGATGATGAGGTAGGAGACCAAGTGTTTTTCCCAGCAGCGTTTTCCAATCTATTCTGTTCCGTGCCTATCTTTTCCAGTCTCGTCTTTTGCCTGATACAAAATCTCTACCTTTATTTTGGTGGATGGGAAAATAGTATCGCTGTCTTGCTCGGCTTCACAGTCTCAACGGTTCCCAAACTCAGAATAGCGATGAAATCCCAGGAGAAAAAAAAAGAATCTTATTTCATTTCCCACTTGTTTTCATTCCGTCTTGCATATTTATTTTGGTATTACCTATTGCTTATATATGAAGAGGACCAAGTGTTAACATTAATCTTCCTTTTTTCCCATGAAATCCTTCTAAGGCGGAGGTAATAAATAGCCTTACATGCAGGTTTTTTAAGGAAAGACCTTCCGGCGCAATAAAACACAAGGAAGTCATAATTCATTACGAGGAAAGGTCTAAAAACACATTCAGGAAGCTTAAAACAAACATTTGCAACCACCACCACTACTTCTGCTTCAAATACATTCCTTTACAAAGCGAAATAGAATCCGGGGGGAAATAATTTTCTAAATTTAGGCCATCATGAAAGTTAATTCCAAGCATTTTAAAGTAATTGGTATCATTTCCAATAGAAAGGGGTAATTTCATTGTTCCCATAATCATTTACAATAAATGCCTTGTCAAATTGTCAACTTCCTGCATTACCTTTACTTTTTCCCTTCTGTTGGAGCGGTGCACGTGAAGGGAATCGAATCGAATGAACTTTTTTTCTAAAGCAATGAAATTGAAAAGCGCTTTATGCCCTTTTAAATTCGAAACTTGTTGTTAGAAACATCCACACTTTCACTTTTTTTACTCGCTTATTTGCTCTTGACTCATCGATTCACTCTCGCTTTCTCTGCCCTAGAAAGGAAGACATTCAAGGGATCTATTTTATAGCGGGCTTTAGCTTCTAACATTACTATTACGAAGGATACGTACCTATGCTCGAACTCCATTCTCAAGTAAGGAGTCTTCGAATCGAAAAGAAATTTTTTTTTGCCAAGCTTCTATTTTTTTACCAGAGCAAAAGGCATTCCTCCATTCTACAAATATTTTTTTACAGATTCAGTGTGCGTACAACTTCACTTTTATTCATGCTTCGATGGGCTTCCTGTTCTGTAAAAAATCGCTTTTTCTTATTTGCTCTTGACTCATCGATTCACTCTCGCTTTCTCTGCCCTAGAAAGGAAGACATTCAAGGGATCTATTTTATAGCGGGCTTTAGCTTATTCTAGCATTACTATTACGAAGGATACGTACCTATGCTCGAACTCCATTCTCAAGTAAGGAGTCTTCGAATCGAAAAAAAATTTTTTGCCAGGCTTCTATTTTTTTACCAGAGCAAAAGGCATTCCTCCATTCTACAAATATTTTTTTTACAGATTCAGTGTGCGTACAACTTCACTTTTATTCATGCTTCGATGGGCTTCCTGTTCTGTAAAAAATCGCTTTTTCTTCTATATTTCTATCAATGTTACTTACTGAAGAAAAAAAAGTTCCAGTGTGAAGTGAAATGAACTACGTACACGGCTATACGCCACGTTTGAAACACATTCTTTGTCGTAGTCGCAGTCGTCCTTTTCGCGTTTCCCATCCTCCTCCTATCAATTTTTTTTAAACTGACTTGGCTTTGTTTGGATCCAGATCCACAGTGGATTTGGTTCTGGAAAAAACTCGATTTTTACAGGAAAAAGTGTATAATGCGGAGAAGCTGTGGGTCTGGCATGGGATCGCATCTTTTTTTCGCTTCCTTGAAACTTCAGACTTTTTTCTCTTGTTTGGTCTCCCAATTTTGTTTTCAGTATGTCACTCATGTCATCATGTCAATTCGAGAGAGAAAAAGGCTGTTTTATTCGACCATTTCCTCTTGGATGAGTGGATTTTAAAGGAGATTTCTTTGCTCATGTGATAGACATCATCGCATCTGACGAAGAAAAAGTTTTTTCTTCTTTGATAAGAGTCCCATCCCAAACGGGAAAAGACGTTCGTGTAACACGTTTTCATACCTACCTGATATAGGACTTATTAAATACACTTCTGTAAAAGAATAACCAAACTCTTTGTCACCGTTCAGGTATAAAGGAAGAAGTGATTGACAAACCTTGAAGAAAAATACATTCGAACATTATCAAAAGGAATATTCACAATCCATTTTTTTACCTGTACCGTACCATGAAGCAGGTTGACTGACAAGAAAAAATGAATAGGATTTCTTTATTAGAATTCAGTGACACTTTCTACACTACACATCTTCCAACATTCTTCATATCCTCACCCAGAACACAGAACTTTGATAAGAGTCCCATCCCAAACGGGAAAAGACGTTCGTGTAACACGTTTTCATACCTACCTGATATAGGACTTATTAAATACACCTCTGTAAAAGAATAACCAAACTCTTTGCCGTCATTCAGGTATAAAAGAAGAAGTGATTGACAAACCTTGAAGAAAAAATACATTCAAACATTATCAAAAGGAATATTCACAATCCGTTTTTTACCTGTACCGTACCGTGAAGCAGGTTGAGTGACAAGAAAAAATGAATAGGATTTCTTTATTAGAATTCAGTGACACTTTCTACACTACACATCTTCCAACATTCTTCATATCCTCACCCAGAACACAGAAGATAGTCAATTTTACTTTCACTATTTACTAAGGTTATACAAAACTCTTTCCATCTCCTCTAAAATTACTTTTGGGTTTGATTGAGATGATAGTACATCCATTTCATTGTATTAAGTTTATTACTGCAATAAAAGTTAAAGGAGTAAATGCTTGGAATGTGCTGGATACAATACAGGAAAAAAAAACTTTTTTTTTGTTTGATTTTTACGCGGTTTTTCATGGAACGAGTAGAGACAAAGTAGAGTACACTCTTGGGGATTTTCAATCATGATATCATAATCAATTCAAGGAAAATCCATAATATCACCGTAATAACTGTAAAGCATAAGTAGATATGATCGTACCCTTTGTCGGACTATAATTTTTCGAGTTGTAAACTCAAGCTTAAATTACATACAAACCAGTAATAATGGCTTTTTGCATTCTTATGCATACCATTTACCCACTAATCTGATCGCGATCGACGAGTAAAAAAATGGTTTATAGTTACAATAAAACTCATACCGCACTGTAGTAATACATTCTACTGCATTATTCAATCACGCCAATTTTTTTTACTACAACGAAATAATCTACTTTATAGTCTGAAAATTAATATCGTGCTCGTTGTTCTCTGGGAGCGGGCATCAGATACCATTAAGACTTATTAATGTCAACAACCGTGGTTATAGTACCTACGACTTGCTTTAATTTTCTGATGGAAGGCAAACAAACCAGGAAGGAAATATTTGAGGTGCATTTCACAATGTAAAATTATTATTTTATTTTATCTTTAGGCCAAACCACATCAACCTTCTCCAAATATTTCTCGCGAAGAGGAAATGAAAGTTTCTCTGGTTCATATAGAGTGTATACCAACACAGATCCACACCGCAGTTGTGATAACGCGGTTTGATGTTACATTTAATCATTTCTTCACTCATCATAATAATCTCACATTTCCCCGGAATTCCCCTTTCCAAACATATCTTGTGCAACCAGTGTTTTTTTCATCAAGTAAACAGGAGAACAGCAACATAAATTCAAGTGATTACTTATGCATTTCACAAAGAATACGCCTGAAACAGTCATTCAATTTTGGGACTATCTCTGAGGGATCTCACACAATTTCTGGAAATTGAAGTTTTGCTTCCTCCAAAGTGGGAGAAATTAGGTTGGTTTGGGCTGATGCAGAATAATACGACTTTTTGCTCTAATGCATTCACGATAAAAAAAACGAAGGGAATGGGAAACGAAAAATATTTCTAGATCAGCAGCAACGAATAGGTACTAGAGCACGTAGCTTTATATCATTTTCTCCTTGGTGTTTTTTTGCATTTCTCGAAAAGAAATCATGTAATTTTCTTTTCGCTCTCCTTTCTCTTCCGTTTCGCTTTTTCTGCAAAAAAATGGGATGTATTCGATTTTACGGTGGAGTGATTTCTCCAACAAGAAAAGATGACTAGGCGGTGGGGGTGATGATGATGACGATCATGATCATGACGATGATGTTTTTTATTTACATCCATTCACGTTCTCTTTTCTTTTCCCGTTGTTGCTTCTGATGAAGATGATGATGCATCTTACAACTCACTAGCTTTTTTTTGCTAGACAAGAGCAAAAAAGCTCTCATCGTCTTGAATCTTGTGTTCCTCCTCCTCTTCGTTCTGTTTTTTTTTCAATGAAGAGACAAACAACTTAAGCTTAAACAAAAATGAGAGGGAGATCAGCCAGGGTATAATATCCTTAAAAAAAGGTCTACACTTTCACTCGAAGGAAACACGACGCGGCTTGTTTGTAACTTAACATTTTCGGTAGGGTTTGGGAAGCAGAAGAAGCAATTTTTATTCCATCGTCGTCCCAAGAAAAAAGCTTCCACTTTATTTATAGAAGCTCAACTTGTACTCACTTTGTAGGACGACGTTGTTGTTGCTGTTATTGTTGTGGATGAAATACAGGTTATAACTGTCTTCCCTTAAATCATGATGGCACATTATCATATCATTATTATATAGGCTGTGCTAGAGCCAGAGCTTCTTCTTGTGAACGATGTATTCTATTGTATCGTGTCTTGTCTTCTTGTCTTGAGTGAACATCCCGATCATCATTATTCCGCGTAAGTAATAATAAACATAAAAAATAAGTGGCATTGCGAATTGCAACACACATGCTCCACCGCTACTCTCTAAGAGCAGAGCAGATTTTTACTGACTTCCCAGATTATTTGCGACATTAAGATAAGCCTACTTACTTTTTCCTTTGTCTGTGTTTTTGGGTATAAGACGATTTTGCAGAGAACCAGAACCATAAAGAATATTCAGTTTTTTAGTAATGAAACGATTTTTTTCTCCGATAGTTGGTTTGGCTTAAGTGAGCTGAGCCCCCTTGTAAACAAAAAAATGTAGTATTATCTAGTGGATAATGATACTGCTGACGCATAGTATAATAGCTTATTATTACGATTATGATTCCCTCAGATGAGGAGGATGACTCCAGCCAGAATAAAAGTATAAATATGAATATGAAAATAAATGTTTTATGGAGTAAATACCTTTACGTTCTCTATTATACTGGAAGTAAAAGATGATGGCATAAGTTGGGGCGTAAACACGACTCATTAAACCCATCTAAAACTTCCTTATCTTGAGAATTTTATGGTTTGATGAGGATGAGAGTTTTGATAATAAAAAGGGTCCATATTATTGTCATTGTAAGTATTGTGCATACTTATTGCTCTTTTTATTTAAGTTCTATGACACAATTAAATAGGGATTAAAAATTGGGGAAAACCTGGGCGGTGACACTGATATTCAACTTACGATTAGTTGTGGCCCATGACATAGGGATACGCTGCATTTTTCTCATCTTCGAGGTGAATGAAATTCTTATTCAAATGGTCGATTGGTTTTGTCGTTCGTTTGCTTTGCTAATTACTTCCTTACCTTTGAATGAAAATTTAATGAAAGAACTCGTGAAGTGTTGACGAGGTTCACAAATTAAATGTCGTTGGCCACTAATTGGAATGGAATCAATGGTCATGAAAACGGGGGAAGGAGTTATTGTCCACTTTTTTGTTTTCTAAATGAAGACGCCAGAATGGGTGAAAGCCATAAATTCTTCGAAACTATTTGGAAGAAGAGAGAGAGAGAGAGCTTGATCACAACAATAACATGGGTCATTATATTCCATATTGAAAGGAGAGAGGGAGGAGAAAGAAAAAGGCAATCAGTTTTGGAGTAAAAAAAGAAGTGAAGTGAATTCAGGCCACTATTTTTCTACTCCTCTTTCTCTTCATTTTTATGGATGATCATGTTGAAATAGAAACTCGGATCAACCTCGTCAGACACAGCTCATTTCACTCAAAATAAGGTCTTTTAGACCGGAACAGCGATTCCTTGAGGAGTGATAGCAGTTCAGATCTTTGAAAAATAGAGACAGATTTTTTTATCCATCCGTATCTCTATCTATCTCCTCAAATCTGGATCAGGTAGAGAGGAGAAAGTGGCCTAAAAATTGCTTTTTTTCCTATTTTCAAGGAGAAAGTCATTTCTGTTGTTCACATCAACTTCTTTTCTCCTTCCTCCTCCCGTCAAACAATTTTTTAGAGATTGCTTCACAAGATACATTTTACCGCTTGTCATTCACTCACTCCATTCCATTCGCTATTCATTGTGAGCTGAACTGATTGTGATTGTGAGCTTGTTTGGGAGGAAAAAATATTGAAAGCATTTTTGTGGGATATTACCCATTTGAAAAACTAGATATAGCTTAATAATGTCCATAGGTCGCAATAAAAAAAATTTCAGCAGTAAAAATATGCCTTCCTCCAAGGCGAAGGGTGTATTTGTTGTCCTCAGGAAAGAAAAAAAAGAAAGTTTTTTATTCTTCAAAAAGAGGAAGTTAGCTACCTACCTAACTTTTATGATATCGTTGGGAATCGTAAGTGAACTGAGTCAACGAGGTATTCACTAGTCACATTTGATATGAACCACTGCTTACGCATAAAATGGATTCCAATAGGCATACCAATCGCAAAATACTCTTTTCTGACTTCAGAGAAATGTCTTGTGCGTTCATTTTCGATGTTGAACTGGTGAAGTTGTCGCCATATATATCTTGACTGTCTGCATACTGTGGCGAGAATATCGACATTATGTTTTCGCAATTCAAAGAGATTCACTATATTTTTCTCAGGCCAGTCTATTCAGAGAAAAAAATTGTTGAGTTTTTGAGTCGAGTGGAAGTGGAAGGAGGGGAAAAGTGGATTATTGTGTGTCGAGTAGTTTTTACATGATTTTTGAATAAACTTGAAGTGAGCAAAGAAAGACTAGAATCAGAATGAGAAACAGAATGTGTTTCCTGACCCACATAAAAAATGTATACACTTTTTAACGGAAGCAGTAATAAAAAAACTTGGTTCTTGGTTTATACCCGCTTTCTGTTTCGGTCATATTCTTTCGTTAACTTTTTATTATGTTATTTTATCCAGTTATCTACTAAAAATTTCAAACATGTTTGTACTTGTTGTGAAATGTCGTTCGCATGTTTGAAGCACTCAGGTAGTGAAAAAGATTTCTTTCGCAATTTACCTAAAATTGGAAGACTTATCTTTGTCATCTCATGATAAAAACGACCTTTGTATTTATTACCAAATGAAATGGCAACAATCAAAAGTAGGAAAAAAATAAGTTTTTTTTTTCAAAAGTTAGTAGAAGTAAAGTTTCAT
Source organism: Seira musarum (assembly GCA_027743895.1). NCBI lineage: Eukaryota > Metazoa > Arthropoda > Collembola > Entomobryomorpha > Entomobryidae > Seira > Seira musarum. The sequence continues at coordinate 8,168 of JAHZMX010004969.1, forward strand.
CTAAAAAAATTGCTTGATATGTTACGCTACTCCACTTTTCTCGGAGCAAAAAGTTGAAAGAATTACGGGAAAAACTAATCATGAAAGAGGTTAAGCAAGAGTAGATCTCTTCCTTGGAAGCATTCATCCAAAATTATGATTTTTTCTTGAAGAGTCTTAAAACATCTCTCTTATTTGTAATTATGACGTGCGAAGCGAACTTGAAACGAATTCCAGGAAAAATAAGTTTTTGCTTCTATACATCTTAAACGGTGTGATTATGGCATGCTTCCCCAATTCTAGAAAGTAATTGTAATGAAGTTGTGGCCAACTGTGCTGGGAAAACCAGTTACCTAACCTGAATTATGTTCGTTTCTCAAGAAAAAAGGTTGAACTAGTAAAAGGAATTACTTAAAGTTAATCAAGCTTTGACTTCGTTCTTTAATTTCTTTCAAGTGAAATGAAAGAGTGGAACCTGGGTAGGAGCATCAAAAAGAAAATGATGATAATTCTGTTTTTTGCGACAATCTTTTTTTTATAAAAAAAGAGGGCAAGCAGTGTCGAGCTATGCGAAGCAGAGCAGTCTCTTATATTTCATTTTCCCTCTAAAAAGCTTTTATTTATCTTTTTCTTCTTCTCGCTGATTAGTATTCGGTTGGTAAAGTTTTTTTTCATGATGAGGTCTCCCCGTAGTATGGATTTGCAGTTTCTTTAAAAGAGGAAAAAAAATTCTTCTTCTGCTTTTCCAAAATGAGATGAAGATGACAGGTTGGAATTTTCGCATTAGTGCAGAAAAAAACTTTTACCAATTTTTTGCGACAATCTTTTTTTTTTATAAAAAAAGAGGGCAAGCAGTGTCGAGCTATGCGAAGCAGAGCAGTCTCTTATATTTCATTTTCCCTCTAAAAAGCTTTTATTTATATTTTTCTTCTTCTCGCTGATTAGTATTCGGTTGGCAAAGTTTTTTTTTCATGATGAGGTCTCCCCGTAGTATGGATTTGCAGTTTCTTTAAAAGAGAAAAAAAAAATTTCTTCTTCTGCTTTTCCAAAATGAGATGAAGATGACAGGTTGGAATTTTCGCATTAGTGCAGAAAAAAACTTTTACCAACAAAAGAGACACGACGACACAAAGTTGAGGTAAATGAAGTCAAGCGCGGAGCTAGGCAAAGAGTCAGCAAAAAAGTCAAAGAAAAATGTTATCAGTGGGATGTCAATGATGAGTATTATAATCATGTTGTTAACTAACAAGCAAAAATAACCAACTTATTTTTCCCTCTTGACGAACGAATGGCATACCTACATTTGTAATTGAATACGAGACTTCACATTTTCTTTAGAATGAACTTTTTAAAAAAATATTCTCATGAATTTTTGAAGTTCAGAAAAGAAAGTTCTATCGGGGGGAAAGGGGAATGGCACTCACATCATCATTGTATTATTATCATTATCATCAAGATATGATTATGAGGGTTGGTCGACGTGACGCACGGTTTAATTTTTTATTTCTCTTTGCCTGGTGAACCGTATTCAAAATGCTTCCTTCCGAATGTGGCAAATTGTAAGCTGAGCTGCTGCTCCACATACTATCATTATCATTATAATTGTGTTTCTTCTTTTGCTCCCCACCATCACCACTCGAATTCGTAAAAAAATCTGAACATTCAACCAAATCCAATCCATGCTAAAAAAAATCTTTTTTATCCTCTGAAGACCTTTAGAGCATGTGATGCATGTAATTTGTAACCATCAACATCATTCCTGATCGTTCTCCACGGAAGAAAAAAAAACTCTGAAAATTCCTTTCTACCCTCATGTTCATTCCAATCCAGTCCACAAGACATGGTAGAAAAGTTTCTCTCTTTTGATGCTTGCTCATGCCGCGCTTCGGTAACGGTATTAGTAGTTTCAGCTCTCGTTCTCCAACATATTATTCGTTTTTGATTGTGTAGTACTTGTGCAAAGTGCATACTCCAATGAGCAGTCAAGTATTTGACAAGTGGCATTCCTTCTCGTTGGCTTTTTCCTTAAGCCGTAGGTTTAAAAGGCGCAGCAGAGTTGTACTTTTTTTATGTTTCTCCGCCAAAAAGGTCTCCACATTTCATCCAATTCATTCGTTCTTACTCTTTCATTCTCAACGGAAATGACAATGACAACACTCCACAAAAAAGTAATAACAATCATATTATAATCCTGTAAAACTACAACGGAAAGAAATTATCTTACCCCTGTCGTGTGCTAAGAAGAAGAAGACGTTTCGTGTATTGTGCCCACGCAATTTTAGAAACTTTTTTTTCCCGTGATGTTTTCATATATGCCAGAGGTAGTATTTCAAACTATCATTTTCCACTGCCTCATAATTATTATTTCACTTAACGTCCTCCACATTTTCAACATTTTCCCTTCAGGTGTATAACTTTTTTGTTCTATGCATGAATACGTGGATTGACTTGACTTGAGACACTTGAGACCAGGTTGTTCCACTAATCGAGATAAGTAATGCATACAATAATGTGATTCAGTGTGGTAGTAGCTACCTATTATGCGAATTAATTCCATTTCATAAGCAAACATTTCCTTATGAAGATGCTCACGACAGCGTGTTTCTCATTTCTCTAGCCATTGCGGTGAAAACAAAAACGGCGCTCGTGAAACTTGAAGAAAGTTATTGTGAAACAACGTGTCATCCAAGTGTATACAAGACTTCTGTTTCTGCCCTGGAAAAATAACAACGTTATCGTGTTGGGTTTGGAGAGTATGTGAAAAGTAAACAGAACATGCATTAGCGAAAATATAATGGAGAAAGTCGAAGGATGCGGAATTTTCGCATTATTCCCCACCCACTCATTCGAAAAGTTTTTTTTTTGCTGAGACTCACATCAAAATCAGTGAAATTGCAAAAACAAAAAACTTAGGAACAAAGTGCATAATTACATTTGGCCCACTCAATTTATTTCCTGTGAAGAGAAAAAATGTTCATTTTATTTTCTTCGGCCTACAAATGGACAAAAATGAATGAATGAATGAATAGTACTACACCCTGTAATTTAAGCATGTCCAAACTTTTAATCTGGTGGCCAAAAACCAGGGAGGACATGACATGACATGACACGACAAACGACACAAAAAAATAACTTCTTTTTGCAAAAGTCCACTTCTCCCGATACTACTTAAAGCTGGGCAAAAGCTCTGGCAGTATGTACATAGTTTGTAACTAAAGCATGAAAATAAAATGTTATGACAAAACTCTAAACTATCCTTAGAATTTCTTCTCCCGAGTGGAATGGCAAACATATAAGTAGGTATATATTTTTCCCTCGGAAAAAAGTATCACGCGTTCTCGGGTGAAATTAACTAATAAAAAAGTTTTATGTATGCGTCGTTGCTCCCGTTAAAAAAAACTTACACCTTTTTTCATTAAGAACTTTTTCCTGACTTCGGCTACGGCTACGACTCGCGAAACTTGTCCGATATTTCCGCTATTAAATCAAAATTCACTATCAAAGCATAAATTCCTTCGAATGCTTATTCATTCTTCAGATTTTTTTGCGCTTTCTTGTTCAAAAATTGTAAATCACTTATTCATTCACCATTTCGTCCTCTCGGTCCATTTAGAGTTTAATGTCCAACGTCCAAGAATATTTCACGGAAGTTTTCGTAACATTCATAATTTCGATTTTTTAATACTTTTTTTCCTTCCTCGTCATTCATTTCTCATTCTATTCACGGACACGGTGTAAAAAATAAAGTTTACGACGGACGGGAATATCTTTCATATTTCAAAGAAGAAGAAATGAGAAAGTATATGAATGACAGTCTTTCGTCATTCTTTCATGTCATGTCTCACCATATCATCATCATCATCATCATGCATGAACACGATACATCTAAAACGTATTATTAAAATTGTAACTTCTTTTTCTGAACTGAAGAAAAACCAAACACAAAAGGAGAAAGTAGGTAAAACCCTTTTTAAAAGGAAAGTTTCCTTTTCGTGTGTGGATTGCGAGAACTGGAGTAAAGGCAAACAAAACTATAAATCTTCATTTTTCATACTTTCCTATTCTTAGCTTCACACTTCAACATTTATTTCGTCATCTTCATAATCTACATCAACATCAACATTTTCGGCAAAAAAAAGTATTTATCAAATTGAAACACCGAAGAAAATATATTCTAAACAAAGTCTTGTTTTTCAAATGACCTAACAGAACAAAGTATTATCTACGCAGTTGAAAAATATGCCGATGTAAAGGTCAGTTTTTAGAACGCACCCCAAAGGCAGATTTAAGGAAAAGTTTTGTTATTTTGCGTCATGCAAGCAAATACGAAGGAAGCAGGTACCCGATCCGATCACAAAAGTTCCAAAGAACCTAAAATAATCTCAAACTCTTATTCAAATTCGAACAACTTGTTTTGTTTCCTTTCGATGTTTTTGTGTGGAGTGATGGTTATAAATGTGCAAAATATTCAGATAATGATATGTCTAAGCTACATTTGAATGGCTTCATTCTTCTCCTGACAGTAGTGTAATAAAACGTGGACATCTAAGGCAGTCCAGTCCAGACCAGACCAAAGCAAAGCACATGGTAATGATATGCATTGTTGAACGTTTCTCAAAGGAAATGTTTCATCCGGACCAAAAAGAAAAAGAAAGCTCACACACGACACGACAAGGTTTTCTTTTAGAATCACAAATATAAGCAGTAGCCTTTTTAGTAGTCCAGTTATAAGTGGTTGTCTTTTGTGTTCCTTTTATTATTACTCCTCGGCTGTTCTTTTTTCCTCGACTAGGAAACAAAGTGCATTACAAGACCCCAAGTATTTGTAGTAGTAGTAATCGTAGTAGTAGCAGTATTTTTTTTCATGGCTCACATTAAAAATCCGACATGGCAGTATGGAAAAAGTGTGTATGATGCATGCACCACTCTCACAAGGCACAAGCAAGCCTTTCTGCATTTTCCGAGTTGGCTTTTTCCTTCTCCAAAGGGAAGTAGAAGTTAGAATTAAGCTGTGGTGTGTGGTGGTGAAAAAAAAAACTGCCACTGCCACTCTGCTGCTGCTACGACTTTTTTTCTGCTTCAGGAAAACCCGGCTGGTTTAGTAAAGCACACGCAGAATCCACCGGGAAGTGAAGCGGTGAAGAGCACGTCTTTCGCTGTCTTTCCAAAAACAAAATTACGAATATTATTATTCCCTTTACAGGCAAGAGCAAGGCCAAGTGAATGAATCAAAGTACATCAAAGAATAGCTAGCTACCTCTTGGAATTGTGTATTGTGGTGTAGTAGTTAAGTGCGGAAGTTTAGTGTCCTGCAATCTGTTACTTTCGTTTTAAAGTTGTACCTCCTCAGAAATTGTCGTCATTGCGTTGCTACTATTGCCATAAAAATATTTGGAGGGGACGCATTTCTTGTGCGACATATTGGAATCTTGTAAGAATTGGAGGAATAAGACAAAAAAGTAAGTCATGTCAAGAAGGGGGATAAAAAAATATTGCATTATTATACATCATTATTATGCATGCATATTATCCGGATAAAACATCTTTTCGAGTACATTTTTCTCTTCCTCTTGTTAGCTACATTAATAAGTTTTTTTCGGTATAATATCATTATAAATCGTGAAATTTTTAGTAAAAGATACCATTTGGCATCGAGTCATCATCATGATTATTATCATCGCACAAAAATAAAACTGCGACCATGATCAACCAATCTTGTAAACCTCTCGTGTTCTTTCTTTGGGCAAGGGCATGGCATTCGTTCAATATTGCCCCAAAAAAAACTGGAGAAAAAGAATAAAATTATGTAGCTTGAAATGGGGAATAAAAACTGTCGTTCCGATAGAACCATACAATTTTTCACTGTTTCAGTATCGAATGGAATTGATGTGATGACTGGATGGAGTGGAGTTCACTTTAAAAATGATGGTGTATCCAATTACTTTTTACATATTTATCTTCTTTTTTCCTTTCTTTTCATGAGGATCTTGTTCCCGTTTTGCAGAATAAAGTGATCTTGTAAAACATGAGAGTAAAAAAGACATTATTTTTATTTCTCTTCACTTTTTCCCTACTTTTACGAAACTTTAAGATTTGCTGTTGCATTGCAGGAAATCTTTTGGAAAATAATGACGATTTATGCAATAAGCATTGATTTCATTGCTCCACATTTTTTGCGAATTCATTTGAATTACCTAAAATAAGTAATTTTGCAAAAAAGGCCTTATCTGAAAGAGGAAATTGAAAAAAAAATGCAACAGAGGTTGGCTGGCTTTGCATCGTGTATTAAGGTTTTAAGGTACCATAATATACTTCCGTTTCCCCGCTTACTTTTCCTGTACATTACTACAAATAAGGGATATTGTAAGTTTGAACCCATTCCCTGAAAAAGAACCTCAACAATTCCGTTCCAATTGAAGTTCTTTTTTTTTCAAAACGAGGAGTGAAAAAAGGAAATAGAAAGAAGTAAAAAAGTGTACTTTCCATTTAGTGATGCGATAACACACACAGACAAAACCCGAAGATTGGCAAGTATTTTCTCTTGCTTCTTCTCACACAATCAGAGAAAAGTAGGAAAGTCTGAGAGGGTTCATTCTCGTTGTCGATTTCCTTTTTTTTTCTTAAGAAAGAAACCGTCATCGTCGCCATCACCACTATCACCGTATCTGTCATCAGCACTACCACAACGAACCAAGAAGCCAGAGCTGGAACCTAACCCATCCACATCCAGCCGCAATTTTTTCCCATTTTCTTCTCTCGAAAGAACAATTTCGTTTTTAAGGAAAATCGGGAAAAAAGTGTGTCTGTGGTGCTAGACTACAACCACAGTAGTCACTAGTCACCGTCTGGAAAGGGAAAAGGTTTTTTTTTTCTTTCGAGAAAATGTGTCAAGTTCTTTCTTCTTCGCTTTCGTTTCTTCTGATTAGGAACAGTTTTGGAGTTAAAAAATGTACTCTTCTGGTTCCAATTCAAAATGTTATTTTTTTTCTCTTTGTAGAAGGTCATACATTGGTTTGGAATAACATAGCTTAGGTATATCTGCATCAATTTTCATAATGCTACACATAAACCTATATGGCACCCTAAAGTTCTCTCTATTTCTTTTCAAATTGTTTGAGACCAAAAAAAGTCGCTACCATAATATGAATTTATGTGTAGACATGTATCACATCACATCACCTAAGAGGACTGTTACTAGAGAGAATAGAACATGAGTGCAAACTGAAACAATAGATTTCTATTTATTTTTTGCTTTCTTTTTTCACGGAGCCCGCATACCAATACCACTGACTTTGAGTGACTGTTTTGTGCGTGTGTAAAAGAACGGAAGAAAGGAGATGCATAATACGCTTTTCTACAGCTTCTCCATTTTTTTCTCACTTTACCGTTCGCTTACTGACTTTCACTTCTCTTGATAAACCAGTGAAGCAGCAAGTGAAGTGGTCGTAGTTGTCGTAGTAGTCGTTCGTGTTATGCTATACTAGCAGGTTTGCTTGTCGATGTCGATATAACTTGAAGCATTTTTCCCGCTTTCCTTGAAAATAGAATTTTGGCAAAAAGAAACGCATTTCCTTACTTTTACAACATTCCAAAATTCCAATTCACGACTGTGACTACCTACTACAGCGCAAAAAAAGAGCCAGGGGACATACAGATCATCCAATCCAACTCAGGAGGGAGAAAAGGCCTATGTAGTAGGGTGTATGTAGAGAGTGTAACTATGAAATTGATGCCGCAGTATCATCATCACATTACTACCTAAAAGCTGCGTTTAATATTTGTTTTTCCAAAGGACAATATAATTCTTTACCCTTTCTCTTGAGTTGACTATAAGTTGGGCTGAGTGTTTTT
>JAHZMX010004970.1:0-15810 GCA_027743895.1 Seira musarum
AATTGAAAAAGTGAATAATACAAAGGAAGGATTTGTTGAGGAAAATTAGAGAAAGTACTACTACAGCCTACCTACACCACCACCAACCAGCCGTACATAATACACTACACGCATATCATTATAGTACGTTGGATTAGGGAACTGTTTTAACTGAATATATTTTTTTCCATTTGGGATTGAAGTGTGAGAAGTTAATGCTAGATAGATTTCTTTGCTTTGCATCCATGCTTTGATTAAGATAATGGATCAGCTCCGTCATAAATCAAGATTATGGCACAAGCACACAGAATTGCTTTTCCTAAAGCCACTCCAAGAAAGTACACTTTGTATTTCATCTAGACAAGTATATGGGTATTATAACTTTCGCAAAAATCCAGGAACGCGATTGCAATAAACATGACAAAACACCAATTCCAAATCTGGATGAGAGAAAATACTGCTATAAATATTAGATAGTCAACTCTGGTGCCATCATCTACTTCAATAGTACTCATTAAAGCTGTTTATTTTGGCAGAATGCTCAGATCAAATTTTGGAGCAGCATGAAGCATAAAAGTGCAAATAAATGCTTACCTAATCTCATAAGTATAAACGTAATTTCAGTAACTAACAATAGTGCAAGGTAAGCAAATAACACTCGCCTGACTTGAGTACAGCTCTCAGTGCAGGAAACCAGCGTGGGCGGAAAAAAATACTCTTTAATAAGTAACAGCAGCGGCGTGAACATGACATTAACAAGCATTTTTTATGTGATATGTGTAATTTTAAACTAAAAGGATTTCACCTTTCCCCTTATTTTACTCGCTTCCTAAATGACGCGCGAAGAGTTCTTTAGTCATTGAAGTTCCCTATTATTAAAGAAATCGGGAATAATTATAGAAATGAATCAATTGGAAGAGCAAGCAAATGAAGGAATCATACCGTTAGCTTACCCAAGGACACTTGGAAAACAAAAAGATTGAGACCGTGCATTTGCATAAGATTTGCTGTTTGATTGATCGCTGCACCAGCGGCATCAACAACAAACTTAAATCAGTCAATAGATTGAACCATAGCGACAAAACAGTGGAAAAACTTTTTCAAATAGCACACATCACGCCATCATCTCCGGAGATTTTCTTTCCCAAAAGGTTTAAAACATTGCTTGTCTGATTGAGAATGTCATGCGAGTGAGTGGAGTGGCTTAGAGTTTCTCTTTGTCCTCACTTTGAACAAACATTGAACCGAAATCCATAGAATTGATGTGTTCACATGTCGCATTCAAATCCGAGGGAGCGTAACTCCCCAAGACCTTTGAACATTTTTTCCCTACCCATCGATATAATAATGGAATCGTTTTTCGAGGCAACATTATTCATGGCTGAAATGACCTAAAAGGGGAGCAGCATTAGAATTGATTTCGCTCGAGTTCCTTCAAAACTCGCATAGGACATTTTCAGAGAAAGGTCAACTACCAAACTGAAAACACGTCGGTGGAAAGCATCATGTGAATAGTAAGTACAATATCAAATCTGATGAAGACGGCGTAGTTGATGCCGCACAGCGAACAATGCCCAAATACATACATACCTACAAACATATATATATATAGTGCATAGATAAGTAATAATATCAAGATGACTTTTGAGTAAAAACGAGATTTGTCTAAAATCAATGAAAGAATAATTGAAGCCACAGCCAAGTTTTAGGAGCATAATATATAATCGCGTGCTACTTTGAATGACGACTGCAGAAATAGTAAATCGTGTGGTGGTGGTAGATGATAGCTTTTTGCGAAGCTAGAATAAACATTTAACAGTCATTCGGACCATTTTTTGGAGCAAATGAATGTGAAATGATTCTGCTTATAAAGAACGAGGGAGGACTATGGTCTCGTCTATTCAACTTGTGTGGTGGTGGTGGTGTGGGCTTGCTTGTGCTCTGGACGGTTTCTCTCATTTTATGTTTACAATAGTTGCCGATTCAATGACACATAGGTACCAGGCATTGCATGCATAAAATACAAGTGGGAACAGAAACCTACTGCTTGTATCACGGTTTCGTTGATGCTGCCCAGAGAAAATATTCAGAAACTACTTGGAAAAGTAGTTTGCATGAAAAGAGCTTGTTTGTCAGTGGCAGACTTCCAGTATTTCAAATCTATTGAGATTGGGATCGGAAATGGTGAAGATTTTTTTCTGTGAGTGCCAAAATTCTAGTGAATACTTAATACCACTTCATAGAACAATTTTTCAGTAATTTTCAAGCATTGCAAACATGTCAGTGTCGGGAGAGGTTGAATTGAATGGTGTACATGGTTAACTTCTTCATAGTCTGCGTGGTTTTAGAGTGACAGTTCTTTCGACTATCCATGCTTTCCTGTGCATTCTCTCAGTCTGGCAATGAATTCACGTCTATGTCTCATGAGAGCATTAGTAATAGCATAAAAATGACATTTTATTTATTTAATATTTTTTGCTCTGACGGGAAAATATTTCCCAATGGATTCCTATATATTCTAGTGCGCTTCATGTTCAAAATTATCGCTTCCATTCAAATTTTACGTGCAAATTACGCACCAAAACCCAAAAATCCATAATAGACATGTCTCAATAAAATTGTGCAATTAAAGAAATGCATGCAGAGAGAAAGGATCACTTTTAGGCATCAAGAATTGTCGTCAAAGAAATAAACACAAACAAATCTAACCGACAGAGTTGTCCTAGCAAACACAATTTCGTCCTCCATTCCAACGTACTACAGAAAAATGTTCCATTATGTGATTGTGGACATTTTTCAATGGTATCATATCATTTCCTGTTAGTATTGCATGACACTTGAGAAACCGGAATAGAAATAGTTGTTGTGGCTAGAGGGGAAAAGTGGTAAGTAGCACTCAAAGAAAGAGCTCGGCTTGAAGGTCTTGGAATGTGGCATTAAGTTGGCTTGAGTATCCGGACAGGCTTCCGCTGAGAAACGTCGTCAAATCACTTCGTAAAACCAATTCATACTTACAAAGGAACTGAATACGCAAAAATGTCAATGGGGTGAGAAAAAAAGCATAGTAAAATCAAAATTGCCCAAATACACCACAAGAACTTGCAAAAATTTTGATTGATTGCTTTTACCTAATGCAAAAGCTGCTTGCACTTTTCATTTGGCTAAATTATAAAATTTTGCAGTGATTGATGCGCCTTGGTAGGGAGTCAAGGCATCCATTCACGTTTGTCGTTCATCCATTGCGTGCGCTCATGAAATCTGGATTTGAGTTTCCAATTGGAACGAGTTCAAAAATGTCGTTACCTCTTGCCGCGAATTTCCTAAACAGTTAAACAGTTTTGCCTTTGGTCATGGTTTGGTTCTGGCTTCGTGCTTTCCATAGGTTTAACGTCCGCTGACTTGGCATGGCGTTTGCAAGTTTCCGTGAAGAAATATTAATGTTTACATTTAGCAAAGTGCATGTTTGGAGTAAGTAGTAGCAAAGGAGTCATGGATTTCTTGTCAGTTAAACACATCTGCTCTTTTGTTTGATGACGTTATTATTTGTAGATGTAATAAGAAAGGAGGAAGAAAACCCCTGAGTTAGGAGTAAGTAGTAGCAAAGGAGTCATGGATTTCTTGTCAGTTAAACACATCTGCTCTTTTGTTTGATGACGTTATTATTTGTAGATGTAATAAGAAAGGAGGAAGAAAACCCTTGGAAGAAAAGAAGAACCGCGCCTCTTTAGTTTAGAGGAAACAATATCTATAATGAATGCTTTTTTGTTCCTTTGTTTAATGAATTGAAATATACCTTCCTACTACCACCACGACAAGACGTTGGGGCAATGTGCGATTCCCAGTTTTAGTCTATTGAGGTTTTTGGGGAAACTTTTAATTCACCAGCATGACACAGTCAGAAAGAATGGCTCGAGCTGTGTATAATAATTACATTTCTCACATCATAAGCTCAGACCACTTGAACATAGAGAAAAAGTACCATTTGAGCATAATCCATATGGATGGGTACAAAAGGCAAGGTCAAACTATCTCATTAAAGTCAATTAAGTTGGGATAACAAAAGATTTATTTTGTAATGAACAGGAATGATTCATTCTAAATGCGCAAGGGATTGAAGAGAAAAAGTCTGAAAGTAAAAGGCGACATACATTTGTAGCACACACTTGACGTTTTCCTTAACCTCCAAGTTTTCTATCATGCGTCCCAGTTAAGGCTGAACTATATAGAACTCATATGGCCTGCTGTATGTTCTCTTTATCCAGTCTAGCCAGTCGGTCTCTCTTGAAAAATCCGGTTACATTTTCATTGCCCTTTCATTTACAAAAGACAACGCCTTCTTCACCAAGCAAATGGATCAGAAAAATCCGAAAATCCCTCAAAAACACTTTTGGAGTAAATACACCACTACTGCCGGAATGTGCTTTCCCCCAAGTTTTCCCTTCTTCTACAAGTTGCCTTTTTTCTTCGTAATACTTTCTTTTTTCTCCTTGCCACAACACACTAAAGTTGGTAATGCTACTACAACGGAACTACGTAATAGTAACGGTAATGTGCATAATCCAAGATTACGTAAAGCTTCAAGTTTCGTTGGGACACCCAAAGGATTTACGGAGCTAGAGCCAAAACAATGATTTTCTCCACCAGCAAGCACAAAACTGCATTAAATTTTTCCTTCGCATCAAACGTAATAGAAATTATATGAGCATGGTTTTCACTAATTCATTTTTTCATCATGTTTTCACTTTCCCTTTGACCTCACATATTATTTGATGTTCAAATATTTTGAATTTATAATTTTCTCCATGTTTATTCGAAGAAGTAAACATCATTTTTTCTTTCGGAGAGAATAGCGACAAAATTACAGGGTACGTATAAAATACGTTTTAGCAGTTCCTGTTTACATCCATCGCACTGCCGTTTCCCATCATTTTTAGTTAACTCATTCACTCATGCTCGAATGCACAAAGCAAGGACAATGGGATTTCTAATAAATTCTGGTAGGAGATCCAGAAACAACAGTTGCACTATCTGTAGTGTATCGTCCTAGAACATTCAGAGATAATCCCATATCAAACCTAACAGAGAAAGTCATTTTTAAACAGAAAAACAGCAGTGGCCCGAGGGAAGGGTGCTTCTCCAGATAATGCTAACTACACATCACCTGAGACCATCATCTCATTACCCAAGCAAGAATTTTGAGGGGGGCGAAAGTTTGGTATGAGATGTTGCATAAGAACTTATTTCTCCCCTGGAAAGTTCCCACAGCTGGTCTACATCTTTGTCAAGTACTTTAACTCTGTAGCAAATATCTGTAGGAAACAGTTCCAAAAGTATATGTAATGTTTTAGACCCTACGGAAAAATAAAATAAGTGTACAGTCACAAGTGGTAACTTCTTTTAAAACTCTGAAGGATTTCTTGAGTAGAGAATGAGCTGGTGGTAAACCTAAAAGAGCGTAATATTATGAAGTGGATATAAAAAACGTAGACGATAAGTTGCTGAATGTTAAATGGTCGAACTTTTTGACATTGCCAACTTATCAAACAATAAGCTAAAGGCGAGTGGTGTCAAGCCTCGCTTCAAACTTAATCAGACTTTAGAAATAGGGTCAGTAAATAAATAACTTTTAATAATTCCATACGTTCGACTTGCATAAACATAAAACATATATTCTGACAAAAATATTTATAGGCATAAAATGCGTGGTTTGCCTCGTCATGGAAAAAGTTGCAATTTCCTTGAATCTTTTGCGAAGGAAAAAAAGTCGAAAACCAATGCGATGCGACGTGATGCTAAAAATTATTTAGAAATCATAGCTATAAATCACGTTTCCCCATCGAAATTACATTAACGAAGTGACTCCGCTCCGTTACAGTTACGACCTTATAGCATTCCGTCGGGAAATCTGACCAGAACTAGAACCGCTTCCGAAGTAACATGTGTGTGGGACGAGAAATAATTTTAGATATAAAAAGCCTTTCTTTGTTCCCTTTCCCGTCGGCTTCACCACAAATCAAGTATGTATAATCATATCATATTTATACTATGTTAAGATGCATTATATTATATTGTATCTCTATACAGAACACTGAAAAATATAATGCTTCAATGGATAATTTGAAAAGTAACATGAAATGGCGTAGTCAACTTTCGACTTTGATCGCTTTCATGTGGTCTAAGCCTGAACTGCTCGAAAAGAAATCTACACCATGTTTTGAAATGGTATTCGTATTACCTTGTGGTCTTTTTGAATTCGCTCGGATTTTCTTAGGCTTTCGCCTTTTTAATCAACCATAATACGAAACTTGACGAGATTGTTATGTTCGCCTACTTGTATCCGAAATACTTCATAACCTTTATCGGAGAAAGTTAATTAAAAGGAATTCCAGATTGGAACAGTGGATGGGCAAAAGTCCACAGGTTTGTGAAGTAAATAAATGGAAATTTTTTCAGCTCGAAATAGTTTATTCAAGTTATCATGGACTTAGGCAAGGGGCATAGTTTCGATTTCATGGAAAATATAATATTACTTATATGGCCTCGATACTTCGAACAAAATAAGTAGGTAACGTGTTACCTCTAATAGCTGAAGTTGCGATGGCTTATATTACAAATTTAATTATCGTTAAGCTGTAGAAGCCTTTTGGAAACCCTGAATAATGATGCCTATATCTACCCCCTTTGAGTTTTATTTAGTGAAATCAAACACGGCCTAATTCTTTCGACTTTTTAAAGTCGCGCGCTTAATCATTTTTATAAGGTAAAGTGAAAAATATTCTTGTGAAAAAAGTATAATATAAAAATAGAAGGTTTGAATAGACGAAAACAAAGTGTTGTTAAGTCTCTAGTTCCCGGATGGATTCAAAGAGCCCTACATCCAAAAGTGGATGATGGAACTGTAATTTTGGCTTTATTAGAAAATTTCATGGTACATGTTTTCGTGCTACTTTATGATTATGTCGGAAGCAGCAGCAGGTGCTGGTGTCACAAACAAGAAAGTGAAATTATTTTTATATTTTCAGGGTGTCTAGGTAAATCCTTCATAAAATGGAATAAACATTGAACCCTAGTTTCCTCCAAGAAATTCCAAAACACACACTGTAAAATGGTAGCTTACCTAGCAAGAAATGATAATATAATATAGATAACCAGGTATATCAAGTTATGCCATATATATACTTTCCAAGAAATAAGTGTGGAGGGCCGATTTTTATTGCTCACTTCAGACGAAAAACGCTTTCTTTCAAATTTTGGGAAACTCAAACGTGTGACATTCAGAATAAACAGCAGGGTAAAATTTGTTTATTAAATTCTTTTCGGTAGTGTTCTGAAGTAGTAATTGAAATTCGATATGTATTTATTCACAATTCCACTTCTACAATAAAATTAGTACAAAATGCACTTCAACTTTTACGACGAATACATACTCAAAATAATAATGCTACACAAAAAAAATATTTTTTATCTATTTGACTCGTCTCGTTGGAGGCAAAAAAAGCTCGAGTCGACCAGTCCCGCAGTTGAGTTCAGCGGAAAAATAATGGATGTTCTTTTCGGCTCATGATTTTGTTCTTTTATATGAGGTTAGAAGTCCTAGTAGGAGGGAGCGACCTGGCAGGAAATTATGAGATTATTTCAGGCAGGAAAGACTTCTCCGCCTTATGAAACTTTCATTTTTTTACATTATACATACTTATGAGTTTTATTGCCATGCATAATGTGCACGAAATGAAATGAGTGAACTGTATGAGGTTTGACCACCCACCACCCGCGTTCATAAACCTTTCGAGTCAGGACAAAGTGCTTTTGACAATGTTGCTTCCTTATTTGGAGGATCTCAGTATCATGCGAGACAACACAAATATAGTTGTCTCACGTTTCCCCAAAATGTCTAATTAGAATCCATTATTATTTATACCGGGGAAATGGCCTTGTTCACTCGTAAAGTTTGAGTTTGATAGATCTATTTGCAAAAGAGTAGAGAGAGAGAGAGACTGTCAATGAAATTAGAGACATGTTTTGTGGAGGTCCCTCAAAATTCTGTTTAAATTACATGTTTTCCTGAGAGAGGATACAGTGTCCTATTGTGAAAATGGCTATGGCTCCAACAAAAACCTACAACTACAACGAAACCAAGTTCATGTTATGTATTGTTAGCGACTTTAATCATGGGGGAATAAAGCAGGAACTACCGGCAAGAAACGAAATACATAATTTTACGTCAGCAGCAGTGTTTGCTTACAATGACACTTGTGACTTGGACAAAATGAGTTTGTGTCCTTGATAAATAAAATCAGAAGGATCGAATCCAATCCAATCAAACTTTAAGTTGGTTGGAGGAAAACTTAATAAAATTTTCCTCGAACACAGTAGAATTCCTTCAGCAACACAAATTATTTTGTTTTTTATTTATCTGGTGCTGAAATTCTAATTTCGAATTTTTTATTACAAAACTTGTTGGCTTATTTTTTTGTTCGTGTGAAGATGTAATAAGAAAAATTTATGTTTGCGATTGTTTGTGGATTCGATTTTTTCACGCCCAACTAGATTTATGAATGAGCATCGGAAGTTTTTTTCGGGAGAACCGATCAGAATGTTCCTTTAAGTAGATGATAGTTTCTTACTTGTTATTTTTTTCATTATTGTACCACGCACCGCACGCGCACTATTAATCATAGAAATCAAACAAGAATGAATGAATGGAAAATTACAAAACCTAACTTGGTGGTAAACTTCGTCCTTGCTTTCAGTTCCAAGTGAAATTCACTTTATATTTGGAACTATTTACGTCAGAACGAAATGAGTCAAAGAATGGGTAAAATTACGAATCACTTTTTCTCCTGTTTGGCTTCCTCGTTTTTACTACAGCTATTTTCCCGTGTTTTTGTCGGGAGTGCAGATTGCATCAGATATTTAATTCCTACGTACTAGGCGGTAAATGACATCAATCTACATAGGTACCTCAATAAACAATGTAGTAATTTTAGAGACTTGACGGTGCATACATTTTAGTAGAAAATGACAAAGTCATTTGATAAGTGGCAATTAAAAATAACCTCCTCATGAGTGAAAATGGTACACCGTGTAACCATGAATGAACAACTTCCCTTTGATATATAATATATTGCTCTCCCCAAAACATGCATTGTAGGAGGAGGGAATCACCTCCAATTAAAGTACATAACTATTTGGTTTGGAGGCATCGTACCAAAATAGTAGGTTAGGTAATTTACTGCGAATAACGGAATACATGTGGTAAAAATAAATGATTCATACTCTATCGCCTCAGAGTTGTGCCCTAGCATGGCCATGCCACAGTATCAAACGAGATGATTACAGATTTCTGCGAAATCCTTTCTGAAGCAAAGAGATTACAGAGACCAGACACTTGTATAAAAAGTTGATCTAGTGAACAAAATAAGATGAGTAAATCTCTGTTTTTTAATCTGTCAACCAGGGTCGGCCATTCTTTGGAGTGCAATAGCAGCAGTACATCAAAGTGGAAAGGAGGCACCACGGCCGCCTGTCCAAACATTGGCTTTGTCCTCATCATCATCATCATCACTCCCATTCCAATCTTTTAATTTCGGAGTTCATCATTCCCGGAGCGTCTACGCGACTTTTTTCTTAAAGTTCATCCTGATGGCATCCAACGAGTTAATGTTAGGAACGGGTTTCCCGTTTTTGGATAACAATCATAGCAGCAGCATGAACCAATTTACGTTCGCGAACTGTTCTTTTCTTCTTTTCTATCTGGAGAATAACATGACGGAACTGCAGGATCAGGATCATCCATGCTATCAAATCTTCAACTCAATCTTGGCTCTAGAGGAGAGCTACCCTATGTTCGGAGGGCCGCCGGGGTGGGTTTATCTCCTTGTGCAGATTCATTGGGATACCATTCCTTGTGGGGACAGCCGTGGTGGGCTACTGGCCGTTTGGAAAATTTCTCTGTAAGGCTTACTTCACCACAACAAGCATCAACCAGATTACTAGCTCCATGTTCTTGCTGGTCATGTCTGCTGACAGGTAAGAAATCGATGGAATTAGAGAATCTTTCTAATCATACGCAATCATATTATCAAAGTATATCTCTGGTAAGCAAGGCATAGTGCTTTCCTTTCCTCTTCCAATTTATATAATTGAGTTGCAATCTCAACTCAACTAACATACCACTTACCATCATTTTTTTCGTTGTGGGGCATAATCAAAAATTCTTCTTTAAACTGAAAATACAATTATCCTTTACGATCTTTCCATGCAGCATTCGTAATTCACAACCTCAATTTCATTTCAAATCTACTACAGAAAGCACGAAGCACAATGACGTAAAATGGCAGAAAATAACGCAGATTTGAACCTTGGAGTAGAAAAAATCTTTGGAGAAACTTTTGTTTTTCAGTTTCAACTTTTTACCGCTAAACGTGTCTTTATCCCCATCCAGAAAGAGGTGGGTGGCACACTATCTCTATTTTCTTTGTTTTTATCACTTCAGTGCAATGTTAGTGTACCTATTCACCTAAAAAAAAGCTTTTTGCGTAACGTTAAGAATAAGAAATACCAGCTTGCAGCCCAGAGGCTAAATGGCATAGCCATTGTACTTGTACTATCCACGTGTGGAGTTGGTCCTGCTGTTGATGACGATGGGAAAGGTAAAAATGAGATAAGCTTGAAATTATCCATTGAGAAAAGGAATGTCACATCCTTAGGCACTTCAGCGTTACTTTAATCTAAGCCACACAACACGAGAGAAATGAGATGAAAGTCAAAAGCGCAATAGATGTATTATAAGAACGACATTTTCTTTTGGATACAGCATGCTGGCAGGAACTCGGTTACTTTGCTCCAGATTTTGCAATAAACGTGCCCAGAGTTGCCCTTTGCACTTATGTTTCTCTTAAACGCTTTTTCTTCTGCTCGGTTATGACAAAAACATTCCGGTCTGGTTCACTTGAAACAAGACAGAAATAGGTTTGCATGGCATAGGCTTGGCTTGTTCTATGTGAAATGTGCCATTGCAACATTGCAATTTTGCAGAGAAACCACAAAAAAGCTAATTTTGAGGGGATGGTCAAGCTCGCTTTTTTAATTTCACATGATTCAACAGTATACTTTATTTCCAGCAATATAAAAAATAAGATAATGAATTATATATAGGAATCTTAACAATTATAACGAGTAAGTAGCTGAGTGAGATTAGAAACACTTATACAACTATAGACTACATATCTTTTCTAATCAGAAAGTGACAGGTGCAATTTTTTTGCCATTCATTAAAAAAAATACAGAGACCGATTCAGAACACCACCGCAAATAAATTCAGGAATTTAATGTCACTTTTCCTGTCAAACCTTTAAATAAATTACTGAAGATATTCAGTCTTTTCATTTTCGATTTGAAGTCGTTCTTTTAAAAATTTCATGTTTTGCCCTTTTTAAAACCTTTTCATATAAGTTACAATAAAACAAAATTTGGAGTACTTTAAATCACTGTTTCCAGTAATATATAAAAAATGAGAGTATTGTTAATCAGAATGTCCCTTCTCCTCAACAACTTAATTACCATTTTGTGCAAAAATATTTTGCAAACAATGACTACAAAGTCAAGATTGAGCATAAAGAACAATCTTAACAGAATTCCAAACGATAATGCTTATATTAAGTTAACAGTAAATGCGTAAATTATAACATTATAGCACAGGTAGCCCTTGCTATATTATTAAAGATAATTTAAGTTATTCTAACCGTTCTCTATTGTCGTTTTGATTCCGTCTTCTCTTAAAAAATCTCCAAAAGGTACGGAATGCAGTATCCCCCTTACCAAAATGTTCTCCATCCTCTATCGTCTGAGGCATTTCCTTATTTAGAGTTTCCGGCAAAAACAAACCAAAGAAAGCAGCAAAGATTGCAACAGCTCCGAATATGACTGTTGGAAGGGATTTGCCTACAGAGTCCTGGAGTTAGGAAATTAAAAGCAATTATAAATGAGACTTTAGGTTTTGCGTGTAATTAATTAGGCACTAAATGTGTCACTTGTTATCATTCTGTAAGTCTTACCAAAAGAATAATTTCCGGTGCCAACATCCCTGCTCCTCTCGCTGCCATTGTTGTTATGCCCACAACCGAATTTCTTATCACAGTTCTGAAATAAATGATTCTGATTAACTCTATTCCGAGTTCAATAAGTCTTTTGAGCATAAAGTACTAGAGAATATAGGAAACTCACGGAAACAGTTCCGCTGTGTAATTGAAGCAGATTCCAAATGAGCCAGCGACTGCAACTTTTGCGAGCATTGCAATTGTGATTACAACCAATCCTAACCATTGTAAAGAAATATTTATATTAGCTTTTAACAATACGCGGTTTATGCGATGAGTATAAATAATATAATAAAATGTGTACCATGGTTGAAAAAAGCGACAACGATCATTGCAAATCCTCCTAGGAAGAGTAGCAAAGAGCCAAGGCATCGTCTTCCCAACCGATCGAGCAACAGAACTACGATGAGATACCCTGGCACTTCCGCTAACCCAGTGAGGAAGCTCATTAAATAGGGATTTCCCGGTAAAGTACCCGCGGTAAACGACAATCCGTAGTAAACCAAACTATTAGCAAACCAATTATAGGCCATGGTGATTGCCCGAAATCGGAGATTTGGATATCTGAAAAGATCCACCATTCCAGCATTTGACGATGCCTGCTGATGATTCATTGGTGGTTGACTAGGAGTACAGCCAATAATGGATACGCCAGTGTCTGCGTTGACTTCAGGTTCGGTGTTTTGACTGGCGGTTTCACTCTGGTTTTGAGCTTCTGGATCATTCTCTCCATTTTTCTGATCACGTCGGACGTAATACTTTCCATTTATTTCGATTGCTCTGGATGCAATCTCAAGAGCCTCCTTCGTCCTTCCTTTGCCCCACAGCCAACGGATGGATTCATCCACGAGCCACCAATGACCAATCATAAGTAGAGAGTGGCACGCAAAAATAATCTGCAAGAGTTGAAGTCCTTTCCATTCACTTGGAAGCAGCCAGCCCCAAAAGGCAACCAGCATTATACCGACGGCAAAGACAAAGCTGAATGCTGTTCCACAAATTGTACGCTTGCTAGCACCTACAGTTAAAAACATGAAGATTAGATTTAAGTTTACACAAACATATCACAAAGATATCAAATACATCAATAACATTTTTTTTATCAAATCAAAGCAAATCACTACAAACGCAAACGTTATAAGTTATAATATGTAATTAATTAGGTAATAGTCGTATATGTACTATACATACCTATCAGTTCCATGGACAAGACAAAGCCAGTGACGTAAGCTGTAGAGAGGAGGAAAATACTTATTTAGCAACCGGATGCCTACAATTTAGCAATTTGATTGTTATTCTTTCGTGTTTGTCATTTTTTATATCAAAATAATTTTTACCTCCGCCAGATCCAAAGGCCCCGTAAAAGAACATTACCGCTGTGGAATGAACAAACAAACAATTTAGATCACTCACTCACAATATTTGTTTGTATGAAAAAAAAACAAGTGCTCTATAATAAAATTCCATTTCATAATACCTGCTAATGAGTAAAAGTCGGGAACAAAGGCACAAGCCAAACCAAAAACCTGCAAAATTAAACAGAATTATTTGTTGAAGCTAAAAGTTTTCATGTTGCTTGTGAAATAATTTTGCAAATGCTAACCAGTTGTAGGACTGCAGAAATGTATAGAATTGGTTTCCTTCCATAACTAAAATTTTGAAATTTTGTTTAAATAGACTTTCTTGACAAAATAAGCAAGCAAAAAGTCAAATTCCTATCCAAACCTTACCTATCAGCAAGGGACCCGAGCGTCACAGCGCCGCACAAGACCCCAACCATATAGATTG
Source organism: Seira musarum (assembly GCA_027743895.1). NCBI lineage: Eukaryota > Metazoa > Arthropoda > Collembola > Entomobryomorpha > Entomobryidae > Seira > Seira musarum. The sequence goes on from JAHZMX010004970.1 coordinate 13,866, forward strand.
ACTGTAGTAATGCTCGCATCCATCGCTTATCACAGACAAGGCCAAACTGCAAAATAACGAATCGGGAAAAATATGACATTAGTATATTTAGGCATGAACGGTTACAAAATAATTTTCCACAAGGGATTGTTGTGTGTAATTAAATATCAATTCCCTTACATCGATAACTCTGGATGTAGTGTAGTAAGTTGTATCAAAAACATATGGACCGTTGCATGGAATCGTCCCTCCATTTGGATCACCGGGTATTTTGTAAATCATACACGAATCGAAACCATCCTTTTCCGAATCGTATGGAATGTATCCGCTCAAATCTGTGTTATTTTTATAAAAGTCGATATCCGGTACCTCACACCTACGTGGTGAAAAATGGTTTTAAATGAAAGTCAGATAATTCTTGTCAATGTCATTCTCGTTCGTATCTCTCATTCTCTCAATCATTTACATTTACCTATGCTCCGGTTCAGGTGCAGTGAAGGTCAATGACAACATGTGAATGCCAGCGAGAAATGCTGTCAGCAAATGTAGTAAATGCTGACGTAGTTGATAAGGCCCAAACTCACCTTAAAAAAAGATTCATGATCTTCAATAAAAATCTATCTACTCAAATTTGGCACATGACTTTTCCGAATGAGACTTACCAAGTTGGGTCATAAGAGCCTCTAGGGCTGCATCTTTCCCCGCAGTCATGATTCACTTTCCAGGATATCTGACTTGTAACTGTGAACCTGTGATTTACACTTGGACAAAATCCCTGTGGCACACTTCAGCTTTTTCATGAAAGTCGAGCAGAGCTACTTACTAGAGTTCGTTGAGAAGCGTCTCTAGAGGAGGCAGGAGAAGACTTTGTGGACTGGCTGAACTCGGCGCTTTTATGTCGTCGTCGTCGGACGTGCTTAGAGCTTATCTTTTTTCCTTCGTGTTCGTGTCACCTGTTTGTCGCCGTTTCACTTATAACACTGACGATAGTGGGACCTGAATCACGCATCAACATCAGTTAGCTCCTTTAAACTCGACCAAAAGTTATCTCTGTACTTAAATGAACGAACACACGATCATCATATATTCATTCCTTATCGAGAATTGATTATCTTTTTTGAATGGGAATATGGAATATTTGCAAAATCTCTTGAATTCAAAAAAAGGCCCTTTCTCTAATAGATTTGCATGTTAAGACGATAACAGCAATTATTAGGAGAACAGTTATACATATTATATTCAATTGAATGTGCGTGTTAAGCTTTGATCTGTAAAAGCTTCTTTAGAACTTGTCATGTCAATGATACTCTCCAAATAGGAATGTGCTAACGAAGTCAAGCATCATTATATACTTCTCACTGTACCGATAACGAGCAAAAAGATAGATGTAGGTAATCAATAAAACCAGTGTTGGTCGGTCACAAATTAAGTAACTTGACACGAATCAAAACTAATGGTCCAATCAAATCTGTCTCCATCATTTGATCGTTTTGTGGTATTAATGTAGCCATATTTCATCACACGCACTACCATTTAGTTCTATGGAACTTCCTTGTACCCTCATCCAGTCAAACTTTTTTTTATCTTCTTTAAGAAAGTGAAGAAGTCATGACATAATTATTGTAGAGGCTACCTACCTACCTATCTACTCAAAAGATGTAATATTATGGTGTTTACAAATACACATTTAAAACCAGACGCAATAAACACTTGAGCTCTAATTAGCTTTATTGAGGAAAATATTTGTTTTTTTACAAACTTTAGTTCTTTTATATGAAATGAAACGATAGGTTCTTATATTCGAATGCAACTATTGATTTGCATTAGTAAAATAATTATCAATGAATGATGAATTCTTTGCTTAGTGAATTTTACTATGACTTACAAGTTGTTAGCATAAATGATAGATCCTAATCGAGTTACATCCAGTTTGAGCATTGTATGTAAATTTTATACTTAGTTTGCA